>SJXQ01004670.1:46347-71702 GCA_006408695.1 Aepyceros melampus
AGCCTCTCGCCGAGCCTCGCTGGGCGCAGCGCTGAGGATGAGCGCGGCTTTGCGCGCAGCGGAGACCCGCTCGCTCGGCGGCTTCGGCCCAGAATCCCCTCCCCCACGCCTTATAATTTAATCACACGCGATATTAAATGATCAAGCCGCTCATTAATCATCCTGCAAGTTATTGGGACCCAACACGCCGCCGCGTGTTTTGCCAGTCTAGAGATCCTTTCGCGGGGTCGGGGTGTGTCTGCATTTGGGAGACGGGGGAGGGTGTCGAACCACTCGAGAAACACTGCGAGCCCCACGAGGTCTGGTGGGGTCTCTTTCCTGGAAAAATGTTTGGAAAAGCACCGGCTGGTCTTCCGAGTTTGGTCGAGGGTTTGTTTAGAGCCCAAACGCATCCCTCCCGGGCCCGTTTCCTGACTATTTGGATTTTGATCGCGACGATTAAGACAGCCGATGGCGTTATCAATCAACAGAATCTTAATTTGCAGTTTTTCCGGAGGGTGAATTTGACCTGAATCTGTGCATCTTCATTATCTATTGTGGATGGTCTGAAATTAATGCGTTTGAAATATAGATGAAATCATATCCCTGAAGTCATTTCAAAGAACAACTTTCTCCCCAACTCAAAGGGGCTCTCTCTTGCCTTTTGCATGATTATAGTTGCGAAGAAAAGAAAATAAAGAATTTTTTTCCGTTAAATCCTTAATTTGAGGTTTTCTTTTTAAAAATAATCCATGTGTTTCAAGCTAAAGTTTTTAGAAACGTTTTATTTTCTAGTTTTCCTCCTCTTCCCTTATTTCTATTAGATGGATTTTTTTTTCAAAAGAATAAACCAATTAAATGAGCTCATATGATTTGATTCCATACGATGAAAGAAGAAAAAAGGCTCATAAGAAGTTGGCCTAGTGGCACAAAGGAGGGTAATTAGTTCCCAGCATTCAGGATGGAAAACACTCTCAGAACAAGAAATAAAAGAGCGCCCCCCTGCCTCTAGAGGGGGTGGTGTAGGTAGGAATCTGTCAACCAGCATTTAAAATTTTTTCAGTTTGAAACTAGTCTTTGAAAGAAAGGAAATTCCCAAATGAAGTCCTTCCCCCTGTGTTAGCATCAGCTAAGGCAAGTGTATATCAAGAGAAGGCCATGTTCTGTAGGAATGGCTGTGAATAGAGTTTAGTTGGCAGTTTTCTAAACAAATCTTAGATACATGAAATTATTTCCCTTTTAAAAATATAAAAACAAGTATCAAACCCAGGGCATGTTTAAAATCCTTAGCAGGTAAATTGCTTTTCACCTTTTCTACCAGAAACTGTGATCAATTTAGAAGCAAATATGTACATACATCTTGACCCTGCAGTTATGCTTTACCATAGAATATTATTGATATTATTAAATGTGTCCAAGACCTTTCTTGAAATATTTTCTCTCCTGTTAATACACTGTCTGCACATTTCTACCCTACCAACACAAAGAGATAGGTATCAAAAACTCAACACACACAAACACATACACACACACACACACACACACACACACACTGCTGGGTGAAATTCATAAATCTTAAAAAAACTAGTAAAGAGAAAAATGCACCATAATATGGTGTGAGTTTTTTTTTTTTTTAAAACTAAGCCAACAGAGGAAAAAATGTCTTGAATATCTTTATCCAGAGAGTTCATGCCTACCTATATATTCTGCTATTGAGACGATTATTGTCCAGACTGAGTGGACCTTCTGTTCCAGGAGCTCTTTCTAGCTAGAGTGGGCCATTGGCAACTGCCTGCTGAAAATAAAATCTGAAGACTTGGTTTTAAAACTGGAGAGTTCAGTATAACCTGAAATGATCCTGACAGTGTGGATGGGTGGACTGGGCAGTTGACTTACTTTTGAAACACAGCAGGAGGACAAAGAGTACATGGAAACTTGTGAGAAAAAAAAAATTGAAACACAAGTATTTTCTTGAATGGACCCATGGAAATGAGAAAGATGAATTCCTTCCATTAATTTGAGTATTTTTATTCACAAAAGCTAGTAGCTCAGTCTGTAAGGAATCTGCCTGCCATGCAGGAGACTTGGGTTTGATTCCTAGGTCAGGAAGATCCCCTGGAGAAGGAAATGGCAACCCACTCCAGTATTCTTGCCTGGAGAATCCCATGGGCAGAGGAGCCTGGCAGGCTTCATTCATGGGGTTGCAAGAGTTGGACATGACATAAGGACTAACCACCATTCACGAAACTGTTCTTGCAGACATGATCTCATTTGAATCCCATGGGAATGCACAGATGAGACTGGGTTCCTGCTCAGTCCCACCCACTCTCCAACCTCTGTGCATCCACCAAGTTCTTTCACCCAGACCATGGAGGGGCAGTTGAACAGTTTCCTTCTGAGCAGAGTCATGGATGATAAGCCCTGTAATAAGTCTTGAAATCAGTCCTACTTCAACTATCTTCTTTTTAAAGTTATTCTGGCTATTCTAGGTCTTTTGCACTTCGATGTGAATTTTAGAATCAGTTTGTAAATTTCTATATTTTTTTTTAAAAAGCCCACTGGAATCTTGATTGGAATTCCACTGAATCTATTAATCAATTTGGGGAGAGTCAACATCTTAAAATTGTTGAGCCTCCTGACCCATATTTCTCTTCATTTCTTTAGATCTTCTTTAATGTCTCCTGGCAAAATATACAGTCTTCAGTCTACGGAACTTTCACATTAATTGTCAGATTTATCTCTAAGTATTTTATATTTTTATGCTGTTAAAATTTGTTTTCAATTTCCTATTATTTTTTGCTGGCATATAAAAATACAGTCTTTTTTTGTTTATTGATCTTTTACTCAACAACTTTAATAAACCTCACTTGTTAGTTGAGAGGCTGTAGAAATCACAGATCAGACACAACCTTAGTCTGATGAGAGGGTATTTGTCATGTCAGTGACCATGGGTGGACCTCTGTTTCTCTATCAGCTGTAGGACAAGAGAATCAATTTCTCTGAGCTTCAGGATAATAATGCGCACCTTGCTATACTAACGGATCATGTGTGTTAAAGGGCAAATACTCAGTGCCTGCTGCATATTCTAAGCTCTCTATGGAAACTTGCTTTGTGCCTCCAAGTGCTAAGCACTCTTTAGGCCCTAAGTAAGTGCTTGAAAAGTCCTTATTTATTTACCGGTCAAGAAGTACTCTCCATTAAGAGCCAAAGGCTAGTTCTTAGTTAATGTATATGCTGTTTCTAAACATAGAAGAGTCTGTCAGAGTCCATTTCCCCTTGGTCCACCCTGGAATTTACCTTTATGGCTTCTCCCCAGCCAAAGGCATCCTGCATCTCTTTAAGTGAGGACGTTCTCTGGTTCAGGAGCTGCTTGGAAGAGCTCATGGAAGACTGGAACTAAGGGGCAACTAACATCCCAGTGGCAACTCTATATGCCCCCATCAGCATGATTTCGTTCTATTCTGCACAGTCCCTTAGGAGTCCCTGTTGAATTGTGCCTACAGTGGTCACTGGCTGATATAGGCATGGAGACCTGGCTTCTTCTCTCCTCTGTGTCACATCCTCTCTTTCTCAATCACTCCAAGGAATCACCTCCTTAATTAGCTATTTGTGCCCTAAAACATCACATGAGATCTGCTTTGGTGAATGGAACCAAGGCAGGCCATTTGACAAAAGATGAAGCAAGTCAGAAGCAGAGCTAGAGTTAGAACCCAGGTCTTCTGAATCTAGACTATATCCTCTAGTCCTAGTGCATATGGAGTAATACACTTGACACAGTGATGACACGATGTCAAGCAACATTTACCTGGACACCAACAGAGCAGCACTGACTCCGTCTGCCTGCCTCCTAAGCCTGGTTTTACCAAGTATGAGCCTGACTGTATGTGGTTTCAAGCAGCAACATAAACAGCTAACAATTGAAGGAGGGGCTCAGGTTCCGGTCACTAAAGCCAGGGGAGGAAATTTCTCTAAGGTAATGGAATAGTTGTGGTAAGGGGTATTTTTAAAAACTCTGCTAAAGCCGAAACTCCAATACTTTGGCCACCTCATTCGAAGAGTTGACTCATTGGAAAAGACCCTGATGCTGGGAGGGATTAGGGGCAGGAGGACAAGGGGACAAAAGAGGATGAGATGGCTGGATGGCATCACTGACTCAATGGACGTGAGTCTCAGTAAACTCCGGAGTTGGTGATGGACAGGGAGGCCTGGCGTGCTGCGGTTCATGGGGTTGCAGAGGTCAGACATGACTAAGAGACTGAACTGAACTGAATAAAAACTGAGAGAGGGAGCTTAAGGCAGTAGAGCACATCTGAATGTATGACTTAATAATGCAAGTTTTTAAAATCCCAGAAGTAGGTATCAGCAGCATCTCCTGGAGCACATGTTTCCATAAGCAGGGCACATGTACCCATCTGACCCACTGGTAACAGTGGGTGTGGAGTTTGATGGTGTTCGGGGGTTCCAGAAAGATGCCTATCCCCATAACATTATTAAGTCAATTTTTAGAGTAAATAGAAGATGCTACATTACATTTCACCACTGTCAATATCACAGTATACTAAAAAAGCAGGAAAGAAGTGATGGATTTGCTTCTTATGCAGTACTATATGGCTGCATATAGAATGAGGTAGAACTATGGTCCTAATGGATACTTACACAGATCTCTAAGACACATATATTAAGTATAAAAAGAAGATGCAGAAATGTAAAAAGAATATTATCATTTATATATTAAGTGATACAGTAGCTAGAGATATAGAAATGGAGGTGGAGAATAGTTTGAAAATTCCTTAAAAATATAAATGTAGTTACCATATGATCCAGCAGTTCAATTCCTGGACATATATCCAGAAAAGACAAAAACTCAAATTTGAAAAGTTTCAGGCCCAGTGTTCATAACAGCACTGTTTACAATAGCCAGTACATGGAGGTAATCTAAATATCTATGGACAGGTGAATATATAAAGAAGATTGTATACAAACACACACACGCACAAATATATACAATGGAATATTACTCAGCCATTAAAAAGAACAAAATACGAGTCCTCGAGGCGTCGGTGCTCTGTAGTGTTGGAACCTTGTTGCCTGTCGGCCTGTGCACGCGTGCGCGGACATGGCCTCAAACGACTATACCCAACAAGCAACCCAAAGCTATGGGGCCTACCCAACTCAGCCTGGGCAGGGCTACTCCCAGCAGAGCAATCAACCCTATGGGCAGCAGAGTTACGGTGGCTACGGCCAGTCTGAGGACACATGGGCTATGGCCAGAGCAGCTACGGTAGTTCGTACGGACAGACCCAGAACACAGGCTACGGCACACAGTCAGCTCCCCAGGGATATGGCTCAGCTAGTGGCTATGGCAGTAGCCAGAGTTCTCAGTCGTCTTACGGGCAACAGTCTTCGTACCCTGGCTATGGCCAGCAGCCAGCTCCTAGCAGCACCTCAGGAAGTTACGGTAGCAGTTCTCAAAGCAGTGGCTATGGGCAGCCCCAGAGTGGAGGCTATGGCCAGCAGTCTGGCTATGGTGGGCAGCAGCAAGGCTATGGGCAGCAGCAGAGCTATAACCCGCCTCAGGGCTATGGGCAGCAGAACCAATACAGCGGCGGCGGCGGAGAGGGTGGCGGAGGTAGCTATGGCCAAGATCAGCCCTCCATGAGCGGTGGTGGTGGCGGCGGTGGTTATGGCAACCAGGACCAGAGTGGTGGCTACGGGGGAGGCCAGCAGGACCGTGGGGGCTGTGGCCGGGGCGGTGGCGGTGGTTACAACCGCAGCAGTGGTGGCTATGAACCCAGAGGTCGTGGAGGTGGCCGTGGAGGCAGAGGCCGCATGGGCGGAAGTGACCGTGGTGGCTTCAATAAATTTGGTGGCCCTCGGGACCAAGGATCACGTCATGACTCTGAACAGGATAATTCAGACAACAACACCATCTTCGTGCAAGGGCTGGGCGAGAATGTGACAATTGAGTCTGTAGCTGATTACTTCAAGCAGATTGGTATCATTAAGACAAATAAGAAAACAGGACAGCCCATGATTAATCTGTACACAGATAGGGAAACAGGCAAGCTGAAGGGAGAGGCCATGGTATCATTTGATGACCCACCTTCCGCCAAAGCAGCTATTGACTGGTTTGATGGTAAAGAATTCTCTGGGAATCCTATCAAGGTCTCATTTGCTACTTGGCGAGCAGACTTCAATCGGGGTGGTGGCAATGGTCGTGGAGGCCGAGGGCGAGGAGGACCTATGGGCCGTGGAGGCTATGGAGGTGGTGGCAGCGGCGGCGGTGGCCGAGGAGGATTCCCCAGTGGCGGTGGCGGTGGCGGAGGACAGCAGCGAGCAGGGGACTGGAAGTGTCCTAATCCGTGAGTGAAACTGCTTAATTTTTTTCTCAGCCCTCTTGTACGTGTGCCCTTTGTTATGTGCCAAGTTGCTTCAGTCCTGTCTGACTGCAACCCCATGGACTATGGATTGCCATTCCCTTCCCCAGAGGATTCTCCCAACCCGGGGATCAAAGCCAAGCCTCTTATGTCTCCTGCACTGGCAGGCAGGTTCTTTACCACTAGCGCCACCTTGACGTTCTGACAGAGCTTGTAGTTTCTGACTAATGTCGAAGCTGCGCTGACAGGGACAGGCGTGGCTGGAGTCATCTAGACTGGGCGCAGGAACCTGCAGTCTTGGTCTCTGCTCCTGAGAAACAGGCCTCTCTGCCTTTCCGAGGCCTCATTCTCCTCACGCATCCCTAGGATCACTGGAATCTTCATAATTGTAGGTCTTGGCCATTTCCACCCCCCTGCCCACACACATGAATTGTCTTATTTTCCTTAGTACCTGTGAGAACATGAACTTCTCTTGGAGGAATGAATGTAACCAGTGTAAGGCCCCTAAACCAGATGGCCCAGGAGGGGGACCAGGAGGCGCTCATATGGGTAAGGAAGAGGCGGAGCTGGGGGTGGGGTCTGCAGGGAGGCTAGACAGGGAGAGGGAGGAGGGGTCTGGGGGATGTGATAGAGGGTTGAATCATGTTTCTTTTTTTCCTAGGGGGTAGCTACGGAGATGATCGTCGTGGTGGCAGAGGAGGCTATGATCGGGGTGGCTACCGAGGCCGAGGAGGGGACCGTGGGGGCTTCCGAGGGGGGCGGGGTGGTGGGGACAGAGGTGGTTTCGGCCCTGGCAAGATGGACTCCAGGTAAGTAAGACTAAATTGAAAGGGAACTAGAGCAGTTGACCAGAGGTCATGGGATTGCAGGGTTTGGGGAGCATGGTTTCATTTTGAGGGCGGGGTTGGGAAGCTGAGACTAAAACGCTTGGGTAGGAGACAAGGGAAGGAGACTTACCTGGGGGAGCTAGTCTGGATGCCCACGTGCACTCCGTGCCCAGGGAGACGAGCTGTCTCTCGGCGTAGGTAGCAGGGCAGGTTGGGTTTTGGAGGGGTGGGTGGGTAGAGAGGTTGGAACCCAGACCTCATGGATGCTCTTTCTTGCAGGGGTGAGCACAGACAGGATCGCAGGGAGAGGCCGTACTAGCCTGGCTCCTGAGGCCTTGGAGCAGCTTTCTTCCTGTACCCAGTGTTACTACCCTCATTATTTTGTAACCTTCCACCTCCTGATCACCCACGGGTTTTTCATGTCGGACTGTGTAACTGTAACCATACCTCTGGTTCCCATTAAAAACCATCATTAAAAAAAAAAAAAAAATACTGCCATTTGCAGCAACATGAATGGACCTAGAGATTATCATACTAAGTGAAGTAAGTCAGACAAAGACAAATATCACATGATATCACTGATATGTGAAATCTAAAAATATATATATATACACATGAATTTAATTATAAAATAGAAATAGACTCATATACATAGGAAAACTTATAGTTACCAAAGAGGAAAAAAGGAGACAAAGGGATAAATTAAGAGTTTGGGTTAACAGATACACACTACCATATATAACACATTAATCAACAAGGACCTACTGTATAGCACAGGGGATTCTACTCAATATTCTGCAATAACCCACATGATAAAAGAATCTAATACACAATGGATATAGGTACAAGTGAATCACTTTGCTGTATACCTGAAACTAACACAGCATAAATCAACTATATAAGTCAACTATACTTCAATTTAGAAAAAGAAATACAGAAACATACATGAGTTCCTGATGGAAAGGAACATGGAGACTGTTGTGGGCTGAATTGTGTCTTCTAAAATTCACATGTTGAAGCCCTAAGCCCTTGTACCTCAGAGTGTGACTGTATTTGGGGACAGAGTCTTTAAAGAGGTGATTGAGGGGCTTCCCTCGTGGTTCAGTGGTAAAGAATTCACCTGCCAATGCAGCAGACCTGGGTTTGACCCCTGGTCCGGGAAGATCCACAGTCTGTGGGGCAACTAAGCCGGTGCACCACGAATATTGAGCTTATGCTCGAGAGTCCAGGAAACACAACTTATGAGCCCATGTGCAGCAACTGCTGAAGCCCGAGTGCCCTAGAGCTATGCTCCGGAAGCCACCTCAATGAGAAGCCCACACATACTAGAGAGTAGCCCTGCTCACCACAATTAGAGAAAAGCTCAAGCAGCAATGAAGACCTAGTGCAGCCAAAAATAAATAAATAAAATTTTAAAAAATTTATTTAGATTAAAAAAAAACTTGATTGAGGTAAAATGAGGTCACTAGGGTGGGTGGGGTTAATCCAAAATGACAGAGTCCTTTTAAGAAAGGAGATTGGAATACAGATGTGCACAGACGGAAAATCACACGAAGACACAGGGAGACTATGGCATGTCTGAGCCAAGGAAACAGGTCTCAGAAGAAACCAGCCCTGACCAAACCTTGATCTCAGACTTCTGGGCTCCAGAACTGTGGGAAAAGAAAGTTCTGTTCTTTAAGCCACCCAGTCTGTGGTACTTTGTTATGGGAGCCAGAGCAGTTAATACAGGGCCACCAGAGAAGCCAGCTTCCACACTGACCATCTAGTCACACGGAGAAAATAATATCTTCTTCAGACAAAAGGCTCAATTCAGTTCATTCATTCAGTCATGTCTGACTCTTTACAACCCCATGGACTGCAGCACACCAGAATTCCCTGTCCATCACCAACTCCTGGAGTTTACCCAAAATCATGTCCATCAAGTTGGTGATGCCATTCAACCATCTCATCCTCTGTTGTCCCCTTCTCCTCCCACCTTCAATCTTTCCCAGCATCAGGGTCTTTTCCAATGAGTCAACTCTTCGCATGAGGTGGCCAAAGTATTGGAGTTTCAGCTTCAATATCATTCCTTCCAATGAATATTCAAGGATGATTTCCTTTAGGATTGACTAGTTGGATCTTCTTGCAGTCCAAGGGACTCTCAAGAGTCTTCTCCAGCACCACAGTTCAAAATCATCAGTTCTTCAGCACTCAGCTTTCTTCACAGTCCAACTCTCACATCCATACATGACTACTAGAAAAACCATAGCTTTGAGTAGATGGACCTTTGTTGGCAAAGTAATGTTTCTGCTTTTTAATATGCTGTCTAGGTTGGTAATAGCTTTTCTTCCAAGGAGCAAGCATCTTTTAATTTCATGGCTGCAGTCATCATCTGCAGTGATTTTCAGTTCAGTTGAGTTCAGTCGCGCAGTCTTGTCCGACTCTTTGCGACCCCATGAATCGCAGTACGCCAGGCCTCCCTGTCCATCACCAACTCCCGGAGTTCACTCAGACTCACGTCCATTGAGTCCATGATGCATCCAGCCATCTCATCCTCGGTCGTCCCTTTCTCCTCCTGCCCCCAATCCCTCCCAGCATCAGGGTCTTTTCCAATGAGTCAACTCTTCGCATGAGGTGGCCAAAGTACTGGAGCTTCAGTTTTAGCATCATTCCTTCCAAAGAAATCCCAGGGTTGATCTCCCTCAGAATGGACTGGTTGGATCTCCTTGCAGTCCAAGGGACTCTCAAGAGTCTTCTCCAACACCACAGTTCAAAAGCATCAATTCTTCTGCGCTCAGCCTTCTTCACAGTCCAACTCTCACATCCATACATGACCACAGGAAAAACCATAGCCTTGACTAGACAGACCTTAGTTGGCAAAGTAATGTCTCTGCTTTTGAATATACTATCTAGGTTGGTAGTGATTTTAGAGTTCCCCAAAATAAAGTCTCTCACTGTTTTCACTGTTTCCCCATCTATTTGCCATGAAGTGATGGGACCAGATGTCATGATCTTAGTTTTCTGAATGTTCAGCTTTAAGCCAACTTTTTCACTTTCCTCTTTCACTTTCATTAGGGGCTCTTTAGTTCCTCTTTGCTTTCTGCCATAAAAGAGGTAACATCTGCATATCTGAGGTTACTGATATTGTTCCCAGCAATCTTGATTCCAGCCTGTGCTTCATCCAGCCCAGCATTTGGCATGATGTACTCTGCATAGAATTTAAATAAGCAGGGTGACAATATACAGCCTTGAGGTACTCCTTTCCCGATTTGGAGCCAGTATGTTGTTCCATGTCCAGTTCTAACTGTTGCTTCTTGACCTGCATACAGATTTCTCAGGAGGCAGGTCAGGTGATCTGGTATTCCTCTCTCGAAGAATTTTCCAGTTTGTTGTGATCCACACTGTGAAAGGCTTTGGTGTAGTCAATAAAGCAGAAATAGATGTTTTCCTGGAACTCTCTTGCTTTTTGATGATCCAACAGATGTTAGCAACTTGATCTCTGGTTCCTCTGCCTTTTTATAATCCATCTTGAACATCTGGAAGTTCACGGTTCACATACTTTGAAGCCTGGCTTAGGGAATTTTGAGCGTTACTTTGTTAGAGTGTGAGATGAGTGCAATTGTGCGGTAGTTTGAGCATTCTTTGGCACTGTCTTTCTTTGGGATTGGGATGAAAACTGACCTCTTCCAGTCCTGTGGCCACTGCTGAGTTTTCCAAATTTGCTGGCATATTGAGTGCAGCACTTTCATAGCATCATCTTTTAGATTTGAAGTAGCTCGACTGGAATTCCATCACGTCCACTAGCTTTGTTCCTAGTGATGCTTCCACAGGCTACATATAGTGTAATTGTATTTACAGGAAATTTTCTGCAATAGGCAAATCCACAGAGGCAGAAAGTAGGTTAGGGATAACGAGGGACTGGGGGGCCCAGAGGAGGCAAGAGTAACTGCTGCTAGTGGATAGAGTTTATTTGTTGTTATTCAGTTGCTCAGTTGTGTCCAACCCTTTGTGACAGCATGGACTGCAGGACCCTGGGCTTCCCTGTCCTTCACCATCTCTCGGAGTTTGCTCAAACTCATGTCCATTGAGTCGGTGATGCCATCCAACCAACTCATCCTCTGTTGAACTCTCCTCCTCCCACCTTCAATCTTTCCCAGAATCAGGGTATTTTCCAATAAGACAATTCTTCACATTAGGTAGCCAAATTATTGGAGCTTCAACTTCAGCATCAGCCCTTCCAATGAACATTCAGGACTGATTTCCTTTAGGGTTGACTGGTTGGATCTCCTTGCTGTCCAAGAGACTCTCAAGAATCTTCTCCAACACCACAGTTCAAAAGCATCAGTCTTTGATGCTCAACCTTCTTTATGGCTCAATCCACACACGACTATTGGAAAAACCATAACTTTGACTAGATTGACCTTTGTTGGCAAAGTAACGTCTTTGTTTTTTAGTATGCCGTCTAGGTTTGTCATAGCTTTTCTTCCAAGAGGCAAGTGACTTGTCCCTACTCAACCAGAGTTTCTTTCAGTTCAGCTCAGTCACTCAGTCGTGTCCTACTGTTTGTGACCTCATGGACTGCGCACACCAGGCCTCCCCATCCATCACCAACTCCCGGAGTTTACCCAAACTCATATCCATTGAGTTCGTGATACTGTCCAACCATCTCATCCTCTGTCATCCCCTTCTCCTCCCGCCCTCAATCTTTCCCAGCATCAGGGTCTTTTCAAATGAGTTGGTTCTTCACATCAGGTGGCCAAAGTATTGGAGTTTCAGCTTCAGCATCAGTCCTTCCAATGAACACCCAGGACTGATCTCCTTTAGGATGGACTGGTTGGATCTCCTTGCAGTCCAAGGGACTCTCAAGAGTCTTCTCCAACACCATAGTTTAAAAGCATCAATTTTTTGGTGCTCAGCTTTCTTTATGGTCCGACTCTCACATCCATACATGACTACTGGAAAAACCATAGCCTTGACTAGACAGACCTTTGTTGGCAAAGTAATGTCTCTGCTTTTCAATATGCTGTCTAGGTTGGTCATAACTTTCCTTCCAAGGAGTAAGCATCTTTAGCGGGTGATAAATGTTCTAGAATTAGATAGTTGTGATGGTTGCACAACTTGATGGATATGCTAAACACCACTGAACTATACACTTTCAAATGGTGAATTTTCTCTTCTGTAAACTATACCTCAATTTTTGGGAGGTTTTTTATTGTTATTTTTAACTATTTTTCTTTTTGAAGTAGAGTTGATTTGTTAACACAATGTTGTGTCAATCTCTGCTGTACAAGGTGACTCAGTTATACACCTATGCATTCTTTTTTTTAATGTTCTTTTCCATTATGGTTTATCACAGGATACTGAATATAGTTCCCTGTGCTAATATACCTCAGTTTTTTTAAATGGCTACATTGTCCCATCAGCCAGTATTTTGGGATGGATTTCTGTGCTGGGTTCTGGTCCCAAAGCTGGGCTGAAGAATTCCAGAGAAATAGATGCCAATCTCTCTCTCTGCAGAAGACTTAAAGTTGACTTATGGTAGTGAACCACTGCTTTAAAATACTCACTGTGCATTATTTAAATAGCTGAAGGACTTTCCTGGTGTTGAGTGGTTAAGACTGTACCTTCCAATGGAGGGGACTCAGCTTTGATCCCTGGTTGAGGAACTAAGATCCCATATGGTACTGGGCAACTAAACCCACGTGCTACAGCTAGAAAGTCCACATGCCTCCATGAAGACCTAGCCCAGCCAAAAAAACAAGATTCCAGTTGAGTCCAACCCCAAAAAGTCCATTCCAGGAAGAAGCGATGCCTCTGTCACACCTGCATACACCCATGCCAGCTTCTGCTCCAGAGGCAGCAGCCCATTCCCTCTTATTTCCCTGCACCCACAGACACTTGCCATTGTGAGAAGCCGAGGAAGACAGAGGCTGAGAGCTTGGGCTCTGTGCTATCTGGTGCAGGCTGCAGCACCATATCTCCTCTCTTGAGCTGTGTGGCCTTGGCTGGATGGCCTTGCTGTGCCTCAGACTCCTCATCTGGAAAATGGGATGATGTATGTAAACAGCTAGGAAGAGCCTCTGTTCATATGAACTGTATGATGCTATCTACCAAGGCGCACACACACACACACACTAAAAAAATGAAGCAGTCGCCATTCCACTTTGGTGACATGAAAAAATCCTAGGAAAGTAGGGATGCTCTTTGTCCTCCAAGAGATGTGGGAACCATTGCTTAATGAATGTCTTCTATGGGCCAAGGTTGTTCTAAGAGTTTCTCAAATGTTACTTCCCTCTCGCCACACAAATAAATAAAAGAAATCAATAAAAGTTATTTAAGGGAAGCCCTAATAAATAAAACTATGTATTAATTTATTACTTATTAAGCAGAATTTTCTGATAAACAATTTATTACTTATCAAACACATATTTACCAATAACTTATTATTTATTAAGTAAAACTGTTTAATAATATATTATTTACTCAATAAAAATTAAGGTAGAATTTAATTTTTAATTGTCTATTTCTAGGCTATTTTTACATTAGAAATTAGCTTATTACTTAGTACTGGAGTGGGGTGCCATTGCCCTCTCCCTATTAAATTATAAAATGTATTAAATAAAAATCAGTACTCTCACTTTAAATCAGCAAAGTGAAGTATTTAAGATGTTAAGAAATGTCACAGAGCTGCATAGCTAATAGGAGGCAGTTATTGTTGTTTAGTTGCTGAGCTGTGTCTTTGCATCAGGCGACCAAAGTATTGGAGTTTCAGCCTCAGTATCAGTCTTTCCAATGAATATTCAGGGTTGATTTCCTTTAATATTGACTGTTTAATCTGCTTGCAGCCAAGGAACTCTTAAGAATCTGTCACTATCACCATTTTGTAAATGAGGAATTTGAAGTACAGCGGGGTTAAGTAAGCTGCCTAAGGTCACACACAAGAGAATCCCAGGGACAGCGGAGCCTGGTGGGCTGCCGTCTATGGGGTCGCACAGAGTTGGACACGACTGAAGTGACTTAGCAGCAGCAGCAGCAGCAAGGTCACACAGCTTGTAAAAGGAGGTGATAGTATACTGCACAGAGGGGAGCCCAAATCCTCAGCCTCTGTATTCTGTGTCTTGTCTAGGGCACAATAGCAAGTGTTTATTGCCTCAGGGAGGGTGTTCTGGGTGGCGGTCACCATCCAGGTGCCTCAGGAATGAATAAAGCCGACGTTTCTACAAAGACACGAGCCATGGATAATTGCAGACAATGTGGAAAGTAGAGCACTCTAAACCCAGTGCCCTGTCACCTGGTAAACACGATCACATAGTCATCAAACTCAATGGTATTTATTATGGAGACTCCTTTGGTTTCAACCTGTCTTCAAGTTTTAAGAGCAGCACATCCCTTTGTTTCCAATCCTTGTAGTTAGGAGTATTGTTGAACCTTGGTAAGAAGTGCATCCAAGTGGCATACAATTATGAAATCCACCAAATGAATTTTAAGGAGATTCTCAGGATTCAAAGATAGTTCACATGTGCAACCAGGGATCCAGACAATCCTCAGCCAGGCGGCACCAAGCCACCATCCAGTCCTATGGTGCAGGGTTCGTCATTCCAAATCTATCCCCTCTGATGACTCCTTTGTCAACAGTGGGAGGATCCTAAAACCTCATGGAAGCACTAATTCAGGGATTTCAGGGAAACTTTAGGTTCGCAAGGGCTATGGGGCAGAGGGAGCCCAGATCCTTTAAGCACCAAGTCTCTAGTACAGCCATTCAGTAACTCTGTTATTCTATTTTTCCATTGTTATTTAGTTTCCATAGAATTTACATAATTTAGAGACTTACACATTAATTGTTGGTTGACATGATATGAAGTCAAATGAGGAAATCTATGTTTTACTCTACTGGAATTTGAACACAATTCTTATTGTTTTCAAATTAGCTACTATGAATGCCTTAGAACCAAATGCTCTTACTAACTTCATATATTGCTGTGTTAATTAGTCAGGCTTTTCCAGAGAGACAGACCCAATATGATAGATAGATAGATAGATACACAGACATACCTCATTGTTTTGTGCTTCACTTTATTGCACTCTGCAGATATTGGGTTTTTACAAATCGAAGGTTTGTGGCACTCGGCACCAAGCAAGTCTATGGATGCTATTTTTCTAGTAGCACTTGCTTATTTCATGTCTCTGTGTTAAATTTCAGTAATTCTCTCAATATTTCAAAATTTTAAAATATTTGTGATGATGATCTGCAGTCAGTGTTCTTTCATGTTACTATTGAAAAAAATTATGGCTCACTGAAGGCTCAGATGATGGCAAGCATTTTTTTTAACAATAAGATATTTTTAACTAAGGTATGTACATTGTTCTTTTAAGATATAATACTGCTGCACACTTAATAGACCCCAGTAAAGTGTAAACATATGTACTGGGAAACCAAAACACTTGTTTGACTTGCTTTATTGCAATATTTGCTTTATTGAGGTTGTCTGGAACTGAACTTGCAATGTCTCCAAGGTGCACTTCAGTCTGTATCTAGACAGAGCAAGAGAGAGATGAATATATTTTAAGGAATTGGCCTATGCAGTTATCGGGACCAGAAAGAGCTAAGTCCATTGGGCAGGCCTGCAGACTGGACATAACAACAGAAGATGATGTTGCAGTCTTGAGTCTAACACAAGCAGTCTGGAAGCAGAATTCCTTTTTATTCTGGGGACTTCACTCTTTTCTCTGAAGACCTTCAACTGATTTAGGTGATGCCCACCCACATTACTGGAGAAGGAAATGGCAACCCACTTTAGTATTCTTGCCTGGAAAACTCCATGGACAGCGGAGCCTGACTACAGGCTACAGTGCATGGGGTCGCAAAGAATCAGGCACAATTGAGCGACCAACACTTTCACCTGCATTATGAAGAGCAATCTGTTTTACTCAAAATTTACCAATTAAAATCTAAAAAATACGTGTACAAAAACATCTAGACTGGTATGTGACCAAACAAGGAGCACTCTGGCCTAACCATACTCAGATATGCAGATGACACCACCCTTATGGCAGAAAGTGAAAAGGAACTAAAAAGCCTCTTGATGAAAGTGAAAGAGGAGAGTGAAAAAGTTGACTTAAAGCTCAACATTCAGAAAATGAAGATCATGGCATCTAGTCCCATCACCTCATGGCAAATAGATGGGGAAACAGTGGAAAGAGTGTCAGACTTTATTTGGGGGGGCTCCAAAGTCACTGCAGATGGTGATTTCATCCATGAAATTAAAAGATGTTTACTCCTTGGAAGAAGAGTTATGACCAACCTAGATAGCATATTAAAAAGCAGAGACATTACTTTGCCAACAAAGGTCCGTCTAGTCAAGGCTATGGTTTTTCCAGTGGTCATGTATGGATGTGAGAGTTAGATTGTGAAGAAAGCTGAGTGCTGAAGAATTGATGCTTTTGAACTGTGGTGTTGGAGAAGACTCTTGAGAGTCCTTTGGACTGCAAGGAGATCCAACCAGTCCATTCTGAAGGAGATCAGTCCTGGGTGTTCACTGGAAGGACTGATGCTGAAGCTGAAACTCCAATACTTTGGCCACCTCATGCGAAGAATTGACTCACTGGAAAAGACCCTGATGCTGGGAGTGATTGGGGGCAGGAGGAGAAGGGGATGACAGAGGATGAGATGGTTGGATGGCATCACCGACTCGTGGACATGAGTTTGGGTAAACTCCGGGAGTTGGTGATAGACAGTGAGGCCTGGCGTGCTGTGATTCATGGGGTCGCAAAGAGTCAGACACGACTGAGTGACTGAACTGAACTGATGGCCTAACCAAGCTGACACATAAAATTAATGACCACATTTCTCCTCTTGATCACTATTACCTTCCACCAAGGATGGCATCTCTGCTTCTACTTTCTACTTTCTCCACCTCTCCCCCACCATGCTTGATGATCTTTCTACTTTATTTCTAGATCTTCACTGTTCTATGTAGAAGCCATTAGATACATGATCCTAAAATATTAATTTTAACAAATTAAAATAAAATGAGATTCAAATTTCAGTCCCAGGCTTGCACTAACTACATTCAAGTGCTCAATAGTCACATGTGGCTGGTGGCTGCCATATTGGACAGTACACAGTAGAACATTTCCATCATTGCCAAAGGTCCCAGTAGGCAGAGCTGCTCTAGATGTTTCTTCACTCTAGTCTTGCCTTTGCTATCTAAGCCTCTCTCCTCAGACATTGACTTTCTACTTTTGCCATCTCCTTTTCCATCTGGAGAGTCACATAAGTTCTCATTGAGGATGCTGCAGAAAGATAGTTTGATGCATCTGTGTAATTCTTGTATATGGAATGTTTGTGTATGGGTCAGGATGAGTAATACTAGCTGCTGAAACAAACAACCCCAAAAGATCAGTGACTCAACACAGTAAAGGTTTACTTCTTGCCTAAGTTACAGTCCCATGCTCTTCATAGCCATTCACTCTTCTTCCAGGGCCTCTTATTTCTTGTTTTGCATCCAACTGGTCACCTAGTGAAAAGTGGGGAACATAGTATGCTGGGAGCCAGTACGGGAGATCCCACCCATGACAAGGTCATGCAGGACTCAAGGGACTCCCTGGGCCATCTGACCCATGACAAAGTCATGCAGAAGAGTCCTAATAAGCAAGGCCTCAGGACTCAATGGACCCCCTGGACCTGCTCGAGCATCTACCCCCAAACCAGAATTGCCTGTCTTACTATTTTATGTCTTTCACCAACTCTTCTAACATTAACAGGGGGCTGTCCCTGACCAAAGAGTTAACTTAGGGCTTTAGTCGGCAAATCTCCTGGGCAAGAAAAGTGTTTCAAACACTCTGTTAGCATTCTAGCTTACTTGGCAGGTTTATCCAGACTCTTGCAACATTGTTGAGCCTATTCTTGCTGCCAGGTTCTCACATCCCTTATCCATTGTGTTCCTGGGAGTGCATATAGTTAAGATATAGAAATAGCAAGCAGAAGCTTTAGCATTAGCAACATTAGACTTTGAGTTAATATGTTCTTTCTTTTCTGTAACCTGCTGAATCTTTGCTCCATAAAAATGTAACTCTGTATTTTAAGGGTGACACAGGCTAGGAATTTAAGAAGAAACACTTTAAGAAAAGATTATTGTTCTGGCTGACCAACCTTTATCAAAAGGAGGTCATGGAATATCAACAGGCCTCTGGGACAGAAGATGATGTACAAAAAATAAGACTCTGATATCGATAAAAGTTATTACTGATGGAATGTTGAGTTGACTCTGCATTTTTTACCTTGCTGTATGTACAACCCAGGGTATAAAAGCTCCGAGAAAAATAAAGTAAATGGGCCTCACTCACTGAAGCTTGGTCACCCCATGTCGTCTCTTTCCTTATCTCTTTCTCTATCTTTCTTCATTCGCCGACGTCGTCCATCCTGAGGATATCCCTTGACTCTGCTGGGGCTGGACCCTGGCAATAGTACAGAATGTTCAGGTCTGGCAGTGGCTGCATCTCTTTTTCTCAGTTTTATTGCCCAACTCACTGCTAGAAAGAATGAGAAATGTAGTCTTTCTGAAGGCTAAGGAGGAAAATTAACACAATGGCAACCACACAGTGATCTATCACAGTATGTAGAAGAAAGCATTCTATGTCAAGGAATACTGCTTTCCCAAACAATAAACTATGTATATATAAAAACTCTTCTGGGTCACATAGTATATTCTTTACACATCTCTTTCAAGAAAAATAAAAATGATCAGTAACTAAGGTGAGTTTCAAGGCCCTATAGAATGGAGTCTAAGAAAGGATAGACTTGAGAATTGAAAAAGTCTATGTTTGATCACCCCATGTCGTCTCTTTCCTTATCTCTTTCTCTATCTTTCTTCATTCGCCGACGTCGTCCATCCTGAGGATATCCCTTGACTCTGCTGGGGCTGGACCCTGGCAATAGTACAGAATGTTCAGGTCTGGCAGTGGCTGCATCTCTTTTTCTCAGTTTTATTGCCCAACTCACTGCTAGAAAGAATGAGAAATGTAGTCTTTCTGAAGGCTAAGGAGGAAAATTAACACAATGGCAACCACACAGTGATCTATCACAGTATGTAGAAGAAAGCATTCTATGTCAAGGAATACTGCTTTCCCAAACAATAAACTATGTATATATAAAAACTCTTCTGGGTCACATAGTATATTCTTTACACATCTCTTTCAAGAAAAATAAAAATGATCAGTAACTAAGGTGAGTTTCAAGGCCCTATAGAATGGAGTCTAAGAAAGGATAGACTTGAGAATTGAAAAAGTCTATGTTTGAATTTCGACACTACCCCTAACTGGCCAAGAACATGGTGGCAGTGTGATGTTAGGCCAGTTGCTTAAACTTGCAGGACACTCAAAGGACTCTCATGGGGTTTAAATAAGGTTTCTCATGGGTTTTCACTGGTGTAGGCACTCAGTGGCAGGAGTAGCTAAAGACATATATATATATGTGATGCTGCAGACTTTCTCCCACTTTCTACTTTTTGAGTCATCTCTACTTACAAACTGTGCAGTGATTGCAAAATGATACTTTCCTGTGTTCATGACTGTTATGGGTTGAATCGTTTACCCTCTAACCATGCCCCCAATTTATATGTTGAAGTCATAACTCCCAGTATCTAAGAATGTGACTTTCTTTCAAAGTAGAGTCATTGCAGGTATAATTAGTGAAGATGAGGTTATACTGGAGGAAGGTGAGCCCCTAATCCAACATGACTGGTATCCTTATAAAAGGGGAAATTTGGAAAACACACATACACAGGGGGAATGCCATGTGAAAATAAAGGCAGGGATTCAGTGATGCATCCACAAGCCAAGGAATGCAGAAGATGGCCAGCAAGCCACAGAAGCTAGAGGAGTGGCATGGGATAGATTTTCCCTCACTGCTCTCAGAAGGAATCATTCCTGCCAACACCCTGATCTCAGACTTCTGACCTCCAGAACTATGACACAATGAATTTCTGCTATTTAAGCCACCCAGTGTGTGGTACTCTATCATGGTAGCCCTGGGAAACTAATATAATGTTCAAGCAGTTATTGACTCAAATACAGAGAATTTAATTTTAAAGTGTTCACATGGTGTTCACATTTTAAAATGTATAATGTCAATTTCAGCATATTTCTAAAATCAATTTTCCATCCATTGATTCAACTGCTTCAGAGCTACAAAAATGGCAACTTCCTAAGAGTCACTCTATGATCCATATGACTAGCAGGATTAGAGAGTGGCATTTTTTGCTGTTTGCTTAATGGGACTATTAGGGAACCATCTTTGGAACTAGCTCATTAATATTCCATAAGTGACTGATTGCATCACCTTTGCCAAGTCCCTTATCTGACCCATACCTTTCTCCTCCTCTGAAAAACAAGAACCTGAGGCTACATTCCTCAACTCATTTCCAACCAAGAAATTCTGTGGCTTTCCAACAAGCCATTCTGTGGCTTGTAAGAAACCTTGCCCATCAAGGAAGACCTGATGGCCTGTGGTTCACATAAGCTAAGAGCAGAGGCGCTTACAGAAATCAGCTTTCCTAATATAAAGGGACTTAAGAGCAATAGTAAAGAAGAGTGCTCCAGAAAATTAAATATTCAAAGTGAAAAATGGTATATTAAAAGTCTGTCATCATTGAGAATGCATAATTTTAGCATAAATACTCTAAATATATTCATTTAGTTTGCTAGGTGTTATTGTTAATAAACAGATCCTGCACCTTGGTTTGTCATATGTCATTAATAAATCAGCCCAAGAATGCAAATTACAATGATTTTGATTATTTACTGTTTAATTATATTTAATTTTAGACTCTCCTAAAACAGCCTAATAAAAATCTGGGGTGCTAAAAGACTACTTAATCTGCTTACTCTGTGTATTTGCTGAAAATAATTAATTATGTTGTTTGGGGACTTTTTTTCCTTAAAAAACTAACATTGGTAGGGATGGGCCTACATAGAGTATTGTCAAACATGCATTTGTTTTTCGCCAGGGTAGTAGTAGAATATTTTTTGCAGTAAAATTTGTAAGGTAAACCTTTGCTCACTACCATGGGATCAACTTGGTATAATGATTTGCTCTAACAACTAAATAAAAGTAACCTAAGTACTACCCTTAGATTCAGGCAGAAGGCCCCTGCTCTGGCTTCTGTATGTTACAGAGCCTGCTCTGACCTTTGCCTGTTCATGCCACTCCATCCAAGGTGAGGAGGCCCCAGGGCCAGGGGACATGCTTGCCTGGAGGTCTCATAAACACATACACACACCCTTCTAGGACATATTCCAGGTGTCCACGACCTTGACATCTCCTGGTCAAAGGGGCCTAAGCTCCTTTCCAAGGACTTAAAAGACCCTGCAGGAATTCTCCCTTTTATGAAGGCACCTTGGACAAGGTAGAAGAGAACATATTTTATCTACAATTTGTCATCTTGATTTATAATTGGTTAATATTTGGACAGATGGCATGAAGGTTTCCATTCATCCTCTTGCTCTGGACCTAACATATGTGAAAAGGAGGCTGAGTAACATCATCATTTTATTTCATTTTAAAAATTTTATTGGAGTATAATTGCTAGTTTCTACTGTACAGAAAAGTGAATCAGCTATACATATACATATATCCCCTCTTTTATGGGTTTCCTTGCAGACTTTTGAATGGTCCATCTCTTCTGCTGATGATTTATTTCCCAGTTTAAGTCACACCTGGCACACAAGTAAGTGAAATTAATGGCCAAGAAAAAAACAAAACAAAACAAAACAAAAGAAGTGAAGAATAACAGACTAAAGAAATCCTATAGCTTCTTTTTCCTGTGGGTTTTAGAGAACAGTTATTGTTCTTCAGGAAGTTTTCCCCCAATTGAGTGACAATGATGATGATAAAAATGGATTCTTCTTCCTATGTCCTGGGCCCCTTTTAAACACTCATACACACTAATGAATCTTATCATTATAGAAACAACACTGGGAGATCCTGCAGTAATGGCCTCCCAGTTTTACACATGAGGAACTCTGAGCATGAAGAGGTGATTTGTACATGGTCACGCAACTGGACAGTGGAATAAGCAGCAGGCTCCAAAGTCCCAGATGAAGTATTGTTCACCCAGCTCTGTGCAGAAATGTTAACTTTGCAAGCAGCTTGCTAGCAAGTTCCCCTCTTCACCAAACAGTAATGTGACCTGCAGCCTTAGCCACAGCCTGAGAAGGAGCACAGACTTTCAAGTAACAGTGTTCTACTGTTAGGGTTGAACACAGTTGCTGAGGACTGAGCTTTTTGTCTTTTTCATGTTTTGTTCCGCATTTAAGTGCTAGTATGGGAACAAACCCTTTCATGGATCACAGCCATGTCATGGCAAAGGGGTTTGTGTAACTCAGTGAAGCTATGAGCCATGCCATGCAGGGCCACTCAAGACAGAGGGGTCATAGTGAAGAGTTCTGACAAAACATGGTCCAATGGAGGAGGAAATGGCAACCCACTCCAGTATTCTTTCTGTGAGAACCACATGAACAGTATGAAAAGGTCAAAAGCTATGACAATTACTAATAGCCCCAAGAAGAATGAAGTAACTAGGCTAAGGCAGAAACGAAGTTCAGTTGTGGATGCGTCTGGTGGTGATAAGCAAAGCCCAATGCTGTAAAGAACAATATTGCATAGGAACCTAGAATGTTAGGTTCATGAATCAAGGTAAATTTGGTGTGGTCAGCAGGAGATGGCAAGAGTGAACATTGACATCTTAGGAATCAGCACAGTAAAATGGACAGGAATGGATGAATTTAATTCAGATGACCATTATATCTACTACTGTGGGCAAGAATTCCTTAGAAGAATGGAGTAGTCAACAAGCCCGTAGTCAACAAGAGTTGACCCTTGTAGTCAACAACAGTCGGAAATGCAGTACTTGGATGCAATCTCAAAAATGACAGAATGGTCTCAGTTCATTTCCAAGGCAAACCATTCAACAATACAGTAATCCAAGTCTATGCCCCAACCACTGATGCCAAAGAAGCTAAAGTTGACCACTTCTATGAAGCCCTACAACACCTTCCAGAACCAACACCAAAAAAGGATTTCCTTTTCATCACAGGGGATTGGAATGCAAAAGTAGGAAGTCAAGAGATATCTAGAATAACAGGCAAGTTTGGCTTTGGGGTGCAAAATGAAGCAGGCAAGGGCTTACAGGGTTTTGTCAAAAGAACATTCTGATCATATCAAACACCCTTTTCTGACAATACAAGAGATGACTCTACACATGGATATCACCCACCAGATGGTCAATCCCAAAGTTAGATTATGTTTGCAGCTGACTGTGGCTCGGAAAATGAGTTCTTTACTGCAAAATTCAGGCTTCAGTTGAAAAAACTAGGGAAAACTACTAGGCCATTCAGTGAAAAAAGTTTTAGTTAGTTACTCAGTCCCATCTGACCCTTTGCTATCCCATGGACTATACAGCCTGCTAGGCTCCTCTGTCCATGAGATTTCCCAGGCAAGGAAAGTGGGAGGAGGTAGCCATTCCCTTCTCCGGGGGATTTTCCTTACCCAGGGATCGAATCTGGATCCCTGCAAGGCTGGTGGATTCTTTACTCACTGTGCCCTTGAGGTGAGGTGAAGTCGCTCAGTCGTGTCCGACTCTGCGACCCCGTGGACTGTAACCTACTAGGCTTCTCAGTCCATGGGATTCTCCAGGCAAGAATACTGGAGTGGATTGCCATTTCCTTCTCCAGAGGATCTTCCCAACCCAGGGATCAAACCCGGGTCTCCCGCATTGGAGGCAGATGCTTTAACCTCTGAGCCACCAGGGAAGCCCTTACTGTGCCCTTAGGGATGCCAACACTCAGCAAATTCTGGGAAGAAGGGAGGGAAGGTGTGTATGCACCTAGTCAAAGCAAAGCAGTTTGATGTCCATCCCCGCAAAATACACATCACGGGATTACTCTAACCCAGGCTCCATCCTCTCTACCTGTAGAGGGGCGAGGATCAGGGGTCATCTTCAGACCTGGCCTTCAGAGAAGGGCCCCGTCCGAAGGAGAGCCAGGGTCTCTCCCAAGAGAACTCCGANTGAGGAAGATTAAGGAGGCCTGTTGCAGATGCTCTAGAAATAATTTGACAGGAATTAAATTTAGCATAGGATGAATACAATTCCTTTTCAAAACTAGTAACTCTGCCTTTACCTTACATGTAACTATTGTCGTTTCAGAATCATCACGGTGCGCAGCACCCCTCTTCAGTAAAATGACTCTGTAACTTTTAAACACTCATTAAAGGTGCTATTTATCAAGAGATCCAAAATTCTATTTCCTTTCTTGTCGACTAATGAGATTTCCAACTGCAATTAACTTAGCAGCTAAATAATAGCTTCAACAACCAATCTTTTATGTAGATATTTGTAGAAAATTGCTTTGTAATTTTCTCTCTTTACAGTGATCAAGCGGTTTTCAGTGATTCTCATCTTTTCATGTCTTAAGCAACGTATCACGAACCATCTTAAAGTTGGGATTTCTCCCGCTGGAAATCTGGCCCTGTAAAAGTCTCGTGCATTTAAGCAGGGCGCATGTTTGACAAACACACACACACATACTCTCCCGCCTGCGTTCCTGGGCCTGTCTTCACCGAGGGAGCGCAGCTGTCAGGACGGGATGACAACCTGAAGAGCCGGGGAGGGGGCGTATGGAAGGGGACCAGAGAAACTCACACGCTTTGATTGAGAGTGACAGGCAGGAGTCTCCGGCTCTCACTTCTGGGCGCATCCAGGGACATTCCCGCGGGGGACCTCCCACGGCGGGGGCGGTGTCTCCGGTAAACTCCGTCCTCTGGGAGTTCCGGGGACAGGGCTGGTCTGGACTCTGGCCCAGGGGAACCGTGGTCGGGGGCGGGGCTCCCGTGGACCCTCGGGCCGGACGACTCCCTGCCCCCGCCCCAGCTAGGCCGTACCTGTCCCGCAGCCCTTGCTGGAGGTGGACCACCCGCTCGTAGTATTCGGGGCTCGGAAGCGCGGAAGCCCAACGCGTCCAGCCGCCGCGGCCGCTCGGCTCAGCCATGGGACAGTTAGGGTCCTGGTTGTCCCCGGCGACGGCCCCAACATGCACCGCGAGCCGACACGGCGCCCCGACGCCGCGCAGGGGGCGGGGCTCGGCTCCATGGAAGGGCCGGGAGCGGGGCCGTGGGGGGCGGGGCAAACAGCCT
>SJXQ01004670.1:73861-117187 GCA_006408695.1 Aepyceros melampus
CCTCTCCTCCAACTTAAAAAAAAAAAAAAATCACTTCTTGTAGTGCCTTCCCTGTGCCAAGTGTGAATCAACCAGTTCTTGACTTATGCACATTCTTCAAGACTTTTAGGTAATGCACCAAGTGACTCATATCCTGCCTACACTGAGACCAGGAGGACAGGAGCCATATAGAGCTGGACCTTCAGCTCATGTTAGAGTACCTGAGATGGCAGAGGGACTGGATGACATGTTTATTGAATGAGTGGAAGTGTCAACCAGCTAGTGTCCAGGAGTTGTGAATGTATTATATAGAACTGAGTAGCCACTCATTTACCACTTAATAGTGACCATTTTCTGGTCAATCAGGAAAACTGGCATCATGCTATTTCAAAAATGGTATTAAATGCACAGACCTGATAACTAAGGGACAAAACATTGCTCTGTGCATCATACACTTAAAGGGCTCATTGACTCTTTTCTGTTAAGAGTGGCTTCCTTACCCCAGGCCTTGAATTATTTGTATCTCTTAACCCATGGAGATCCAAATAGTCCATTCTGAAGGAGATCAGCCCTGGGATTTCTTTGGAAGGAATGATGCTAAAGCCGAAGCTCCAGTACTTTGGCCACCTCATGTGAAGAGTTGACTCATTGGAAAAGATTCTGATCCTGGGAGGGATTGGGGGCAGGGGAGAAGGGGACGACTGAGGATGAGATGGCTGGATGGCATCACTGACTCGATGGACATGAGTCTGAGTGAACTCCGGGAGTTGGTGATGGACAGGGAGGCTGGCGTACTGCGATTCATGGGGTCACAAAGAGTGGGACATGACTGAGCAACTGAATTGAACCCATGTTCTAATTTTATTTTTATTTTATTTTAATTTTTTGGTCTTACCATGTGGTATGTGGGATCTTAGTTCCCAGATCAGGGATCAAACCGGCAACCCCTGCGTTAGAAGTACAGAGTCTTAACCACTGGACCACCAGGGAAGTCCCCCTTAACCCAGGTTCTAATTTTAAAGTGTTACTAGTTTGAATGATAGCATTAAGAAAAAAAAGTTAATTGTGAGTTATCATTTTTGTTTCCTGTGCTCAGAACACCTGGCCGTTTATAGTCCTTATGGTATGATAACTGTGTAATGATTATTACTCACTTTATGCTTAATACTTAATGGTTGCATTGTTAAGGTGAGGCTGTTGAAATTATATAAGGAATCTGAATCATGCTTGATAGCCTATTCATGGTTCTGCCTTTGGAGGTTTTTTTTTTCATTTTTGAGTCAGTACAAATCTGTTACTGTGTGTATTCATTTTTCTTTTTAAAAGTCCCTAACTAACTCTAATGCATAGGTAATAAACGCAGAGGCAAATAACTTTGGATGCAGAGAAAACTGCAAGAGAAATGTAGAAACCAAGGTTCTAGTCCATGAACAGTTATGTGACCTTGAGCTGGTCATTCAACTTCTCTGACATGTTCATCACCAGAGATAGGGGCTTTGAGGTAAAGTAAGGCCAGAGTTTTTTTTTGTTCTGTTTTTTTGTCTAGCAGAGCAGTGAGATTCTGTTTTGTCTAACAGAAGCAAAAGATATTAAAGAGGTAGCAAGAATACACAGAAGAACTATACAAAAAAGATCTTCAGGATCCAGATAATCACAATGCTGTGATCACCAGCCTAGAGCCAGACATCCTGGAATTCAAAGTCAAGTGGCCTTAGGGAGTATCACTATGAAAAGTGAGTAGAGGTGATGGAATTCCAGTTGAGCTATTTCAAATCCTAAAAGATGATGCTGTAGAAGTGCTGCACTCAATATGCCAGCAAATTTGGAAAACTCAGCAATGGCCACAGGACTGAAAAAGGTCGGTTTTCATTCTAGTCTCAAAAAAGGCAATACCAAAAAATACTCAACTATTGCACAATTGCATTCATCTCACACTCTAGTAAAGTAATGCTCAAAATTCTCCAAGCCAGGTTTCAACAGTATGTGAACTATGAAATTCCAGGTGTTCAAGCTGGATTTAGAAAAGGCAGAGGAACACGAGATCAAATTGCCAACATCCATCGGATCATCAAAAAAGTGAGAATTCCAGAAAAACATCTGCTTTATTGACTATGCCAAAGCGTTTGACTGGATCACAACAAACTGTGAAAAATTCTTCAAGAGATGGGAATATCAAACCATCTGACCTGCCTCCTGAGAAATCTGTATGCACATCAGGAAGCAACAGTTAGAACTGGACATGGAACAACAGACTGGTCCCAAACTGGTAAAGGAGTACGTCAAGGCTGTATATTGTCACCCTGCTTATTTAACTTATGTGCAGAGTACATCATGAGAAATGCTGGGCTGGAAGAAGCACAAGCTGGAATCAAGATTGCCAGGAGAAATATCAATAATTCACATATGCAGATGATACCATCCTTATGGCAGAAAGTGAAAAAGAACTAAAGAGCCTCTTGTTGAAAGTGAAAGAGGAGAGTGAAAAAGTTGGCTTAAAGCTCAACATTCAGAAAACGAAGATCATGGCATCTGGTCCCATCACTTCATGGCAAATAGATGGGGAAACAGTGGAAACAGTGTCAGACTTTATTTTGGAGGGCTCCAAAATCACTGCACATGGTGACTACAGCCATGAGATTAAAAGACGCTTGCTCCTTGGAAGAAAAGTTATGACCAACCTAGATAGTATATTCAAAAGCAGAGACATTACTTTGCCAACAAAGGTTTGTCTGTCAAAGCTATGGTTTTTCCTGTAGTCATGTATGGATGTGAGAGTTGGATTGTGAAGAAGGCTGAGCGCCAAAGAATTGATGCTTTTGAACTATGGTGTTGGAGAAGACTCTTGAGAGTCCCTTGGACTGCAAGGAGATCCAACCAGTCCATCCTAAAGGAGATCAGTCCTGAATATTCATTGGAAGGCCTGATGCTGAAGCTGAAACTCCAATACTTTGGCCACCTGATGCAAAGAACTGAATCATTTGAAAAGACCTGATGCTAGGAAAGGTTGAAGGTGGGAAGAAAAGGGGGCAACAGAGGATGAGATGTTTGGATGGCATCACCAACTCAATGGACATGAGTTTGAGTAACCTCCGGGAGTTGGCGTTGGACAGGGAGGCGTGGTGTGTTGCAATCCATTGGGTCACAAAGAGTGAGACACGACTGAGCAGCTGAACTGAACTGAGAGCAGTGAGCCTTAAAGT
The DNA here is from genome assembly GCA_006408695.1 of Aepyceros melampus. Lineage (NCBI taxonomy): Eukaryota > Metazoa > Chordata > Mammalia > Artiodactyla > Bovidae > Aepyceros > Aepyceros melampus. Next base: position 77,041 of record SJXQ01004670.1, read on the forward strand.
TCAAGAAAGTTGAAAGCTGTTAGTTTTGCAAAGCAATGAGCAATGAATATTATTGTCTATATCCTATTTCAGTGTTTGGATGTACCTGTTTGTTTGACCAATCCTAGTCACCATTAAGGACCTTTGTCTCCTAAAACTGGAGTTGTTTTGATGTCTGCAACCCCAGGTAGTCACAGCTGGTTTGTCAGTCTGGAAAGGTCTTGGGAATGAAAGAGAAAAACAACTTGCCTTTTCTCAGTTCTCTTAAGAGGTGGGCCATTGCAGTGTTTAGTTCAGGTCAGTCACTTAGTCGTGTCCGACTCTGCAACCCCATGGACTGTAGCACGCCAAGCCTCCCTGTCCATCACCAACTCCTGGCAGTCCACTTCGTAAGTGGTGTATTTGTAACCCACATTGTCTTAGCTGTTGTCACATATAGATGTAATTTCATGTTCTGAATTTTTTCCTTTTTGTATAAGGTATCTCCTCCGCATTGTGATGAACGCCAGTCACTGACTTGAAAAGAGCCTGATGCAGTGATTTGCTACAGTATATCTAGTGCCACAAGCATGACGCAACATGAATGTGGAATGGGCTCTTACAATCATATAAAAACATCCCTTTGAAAGGCCATTAACCAGCCCCAGTTTTTTCAGTGCCGGTATTGATTCAGAGTGAGATACCATAATAGTCCAGAAATTGAGGCTGAGATATTTGTTGAGTAAAGCTGAAGATGGTATTGAGACAAAAACAGAATAACAAATGGCTTATAAGGAGAAAACTAAAGCTCGTGGCTATGCTTTGAGGACCACCCAGGTGTGTAAAACTTCGAAAGGTCCAGGTCTAGGATGAGGTGATGGAAACTGGGACCTGTGAATATACATCCCAGGGCTGGGTATTTAAAGATTTTGAAATAGAGATGCGAGGTGCAGAAATTGCAAGATGATCCTCCCAATAAGCCTTTCTCTGGCTTTTTTGTTGGGGTAAATATCTTAAGTCTTAGATTTAGAAGAACAGATAGGAAAGTCAGTGTCGGGGTGCTGCCGTGTGGATGTGTTTAGAAAAATGAGCCTGTGAGGAAGAGGTAATGAGATCGGCATCATTTTGTCTGGAATTAGAAGGCCAAGAGGTGTTTGACTGTGATTTTTCATTTTTTGAAGTGTTACAGTAGAGAAGTGTGACCAGTGGATGTCTGTGTGTAGTGAAGATAGAGTAGGAGCAAGGAAGTTTTACATTCTTTATTGAAAAGAACTGGTTGTTTGAGAGGTGATGGATTTCTGTAAAGACTGTGGTCCTTTTCCATGTGAGGGCATAGGTGAATTTTTAAAATTATTTTAAAACAAAGTCAAGCTTACAGAAAAGTTGCAGGTAAATAGGACAAAGACCTCTAATATTCCCCTCACCCAGATTTCTCAACTCTTAACATTTTACTTCACTTTCTTTCCCCCTTTCTATTTGTCTGTCTGCTTGTCTAAAAGCATGAGACTTGTCCAGACCATTTGAGAAGTGCAGATATGTGATGCCCCTGACATGGTTACCATATAACTCTTTTTGTCAGAAAACTGACATCAATGCACCAATCCACAGACCCCAGTCGATTTCAGCAGCTGTCCTAACACCTTTTTTTTCCTGGTCCAGGATTCCACCTGTGAACCTGTGTTAATGTGTCTCTCCAGCCTCTCCCAGTCTGGACACATTCCTCTTTTGTGACCTGTCATTTGTGTTCCTCACAGTTTTATAGGCTACACCTCTCATCCCAGAGGATAACCCTTCAGCTGGGTCCATCTGATGGTTCCTTGCAAACAGACAATGATCACGCTTTCCTAGTAGGAGCACCATAGGCCTGAAGCAGGACATCAGGGACAAAAGTCATAGCCATGTTTAAGGATCTTCTGCCCTCGTCATTTAGTGTTAAATTGCTTACACTGTCCAGTCACCCACTCCTTGTTATACTGATTGTGAAATCTTAGACGGGAAATACAAATTTCTAACATGGAAGCCGTTATGCCATATTTACTTCAAGTTCACTCTTAGTAATGAGAAATGATCTGTTTGAAGCTACTAGTTTAAAAATTTGTGATTCTACAATTTTTTTTCTTTTTTAAACATAGGCACTTCCCAGCTAAGGAATGGGTTGTGTTCCACAAGCAGAGATTAGGTGTTTGGGTTTTGGACACCATTTTCCTTTTAAAAGAATTTTGGCTAAATAGTGATTTTCATTCTAGATTACACTGAGCAGAGAAATTTACTTATAATAAAGCTAACAGTATGACCTTTGGGGGTTTTAAGGGAAAAAAATGACTGAAGGAAAATAGAAGCTAACAATCAAGGGCTCCCTAGTGACTGTGCCTCAGCCCTTTCCCACAGGAAGCCACTGAGCTCTTCCTTTGCCGGAATCCTTGTCTTTGATTCACAGTCTTTTTTTGTTTGTTTGTTTGTTTAAAGACATTATATGATTTCTTTTTCACCCTTAGTTAATGTTAGCTTAATGTTAGCAGCATGGCTTCAGTTGAAGCTGTTCCTCTGGTGGTCGTTGAGCAGAGTCTGCGGTTGAACCTCCCCAGGGCTCTTTTTGAGGCTGGAATGGCTTCCCGTCCAGCGGTTTTCCCCTCCAGCCCTGGATTTTGGGCACTGCCACCATTTCTGCTGCCCAGTTTCCCCTGCTTCTCACCAGACCAGGTGTGCAGGTGGGCATGCCCACTCTGTCCTCCATCTTCCTGGCAGCACTCATCAGAAGCTCAGAAGCCTGAGTGGCGTAGCTCCTGGGAATGGCAGTCAGTGACCGATCATGATGGTGTTTCCAGGTTATACAAGGAAACACCCCCCAGATCACAGTCGTGGTGTCAGGGACCTGGTGTCCCCTAAATGTGAGTGAGGCCAGGTCTGCTTCCCAGAGGCCCCTTCCTGACTCAGCCATGAGGCCCTGCCCAGGCCCATCTGGTGGAAAACAGAATGAGCCCCCAACCTGAGGTCCAGGATGGATTTAGGGTAGTCTCGTGTCTAGACCTGGTGGAATCCTCATAGCTGTCAGAGATGCTGGCCATGTTGTATTTTACATGGTTATCTTGTGTATTGTCTTACCCCTTGAATGCCACTGTTTTAGGGTAGGAGCCTTAGTTGGCTCATACACCAAGTCAATCTCCAGGACTAGAGCAGAGCCTGACTCATGAAGGCACTCAAGAAATAATACTTGCAGAGTGAGTGAACCTGCTTTCCAGGCTTTTCTCACTGCATTTCTGCATTTACTTAGAAAAGCTTGTTTTTTTTGCTTCATACTGGTATCCTTTCTGCTTTTTGACTTCCCTAGTTCTTTTGTGTCTTGAGTTTCAAATGCAGCTGGCATTTTCTGCTTCTTAAACCAGAGTTTCCCTAGTAGTTCAGCTGGTCAGGAAGATCCCCTGGAGAGGGGGTAGGCTCCAGTATTCTTGGGCTTCCTTGGTGGCTCAAACAATATAAAGAATCCACCTGCAATGCGGGATACCTGGGTTCAACCTCTGGGTTGAGAGGATCCCCTGGAGAAGGGAACAGCTATCCATTCAAATATTCTTGCCTGGAGAATTCCATAGACAGAAGCACCTGGGAGGCTACAGTCCATGGGGTCGCAGAGTCTGACATGACTGAGCGACTTTCACTTTCTTTTACTTCAGACCAGAGAAGCATTTTCAAAAAGGAGGTCATGTTCTAAATTTGACTGCCTGTTACTGACCAGTGTAATTTAATCATAAAATATTTCTTTATTATAGCGAAAAGAAGAGATTGGACCTGGAAAGGAAACTTTATGAATATCATCAGTCTGATATATACAGGTAAGATATGACAGCAGAAACTTTTAAGACCAGTTTGCCTAGCTCAGATGGTAAAGAATCTGCCTGCAGTGCAGGAGACTTGGGTTTGATCCGTGGATCAGGAAGATAACATGGAGAAAAAAATGGCAATTCACTCCAGGATTTTTGCCTGGAAAATCCTATGGACAGAAGAGCCTGGCAGGCTACAGTCCATGGGGTCACAAAGAGTCAGACATGACTTAGCAACTAAACAACAATCAAAATTTAACCCTAATATATGTTACAAGTACCATAGTTGTAGTCCTGTTACTATTCCTTATTTCTGATGTGTAAATGTTTCAAGTAAACACTGCAATTTCATATAATCACTATCAAGTGTAAGAATAAATTTGATTAAAATAGATTTTTAAAAATACTATATTTTCATTATTTGGTATTTGTGTAATTTCAGGAATCTATTTTGCTTAAATATCTTAAAAATAAGACACATTATAGTCTTATCTTTTGGGTCACAATTTAAACATGGTGAAATCTGTGAATGATTAAGGCATAATTATTATTGCTGACCTTTCAACAAAATGATAGGGTTATGTGGTATCTCATTTTGGAGTTTCCAAACATTTCTTTATTTGGAGGGGCTCCAAAATCATTGCAGATGGTGACTGCAGCCATGAAATTAAAAGACGCTTGCTCCTTGGAAGAAAAGCTATGACCAACCTAGACAGTATATTAAAAAGCAGAAACATACTTTGCCAACAAAGGCCCATCTAGTCAAAGCTATGTTTTTTCCGGCAGTCATAGATATGGCTGTGAGAGTTGGACTGTTAAGAAAGTTGAATGCTAAAGAATTGATGCTTTTGAACTGTGGTGTTGGAAGCTCTTGAGAGTCCCTTGGTCTGCATGGCGATCCAACCAGTCCATTGTAAAGGAAATTCGTCCTGAATATTCACTGGAAGGGCTGATTCTGAAGCTGAAACTCCAATACTTTGGCCACCTGATGTGAAGAGTTGACTCATTGGAAAAGACCCTGATGCTGAGAAAGATTGAAGGCAGGAGGAGAAGGGGACAACAGAGGATGAGATGGTTGGGTGGATTTGATGAACATGAGTTTGAGAAGGCTCTGGGAGTTGGTGATGGACAGGGAGGCCTGGCGTGCTGCAGTCCATGGGGTTGCAAAGAGTCGGACACAACTGAGTGAACTGAATTGAAACATTTCTTCACAATTTGAGCAGAGTTACAATCCATTTGCTATTATAAAATATTTTCATAATACAGTGCATTATTGCAGTTTCTAACAAAAATTTAAAATATCTAAATGAGACCTTTTGGAGCACTTTAAATTTCTAAATTTTTTAAAATGTTTATGTGTTATAGTGTATACTTTAATTCTGTTTCTATATGAGCAGATAGGAGAAGGCAATGGCAATCCACTCCAGTACTCTTGCCTGGAAAATCCCATGGACGGAGGAGCCTGGTAGGCTTCAAGTCCATGGGGTCGCTAAGAGTCGGACACAACTGAGTGACTTCACTTTCACTTTTCACTTTCATACATTGGAGGAGGAAATGGCAACCCACTCCAGTGTTCTTGCCTAGAGAACCACGGGAATGGTGGAGCCTGGTGGGCTGCCGTCTAGGGTCGCACAGAGTTGGGCACAACTGAAGCAACTTAGCAGCACCACCAGCAGCATGAACAGGTAGTTTTGAATCTGTCTGTCACATAAAAGAATGCTAATGGGCTGTTCACCTGCACAGGGCCACATAGACCCTGCTCTTGACACCACGCTTAATTTTAAGAAATAAATCGTGTAAATCTTTATGTGTGAATGGAGTAATGTGGTCTTGTATCCATTTCTCAGCAGAGTTATGCCTAGAGGTGATACCTCAGTGATGTTGCATTAATTCCTGTCTAAAGATGCATATACATTCTGTCCTTTAGGCTGCAGCATTTGGGTAAAATATCTTAGAATACACTGTCTCATTAACAGTTTTGTTAAAGCAAATCCTTAGATTTGTCCAAGTCTAACTCCATTGTTTAAAAATCTGCTTTTACTTTTCTAGAACTAAGCTGAAGTATATAAAACTAAAGAAGTACCTGACGGAAATATGTGAATCAGAAAAGAAGGCTCGTATTCGAAACCAAGAATATTTAAAGCAGTTCGAGCGGATCCAAGCTGACATTAACGCACGTTTAGAGAATCTGCAAGAACTGAAGGTGGTGTTTTATACTGTTTTTTGTTTATGTTTTTGTTTTCTTGTCCTTTTTTGCTAAGATTGGGAAAGGCGAGAATAAGTTTCAGATCTGTGACAGTCACTAACGTTAGGTTGCTTATCCAGAAGATTAACTGTCAGTTTTTTTTCCAGGAATTAGTTACCATATGGCCACATTTTGATCAGACAAGTTGAAATTGCATGTTCTCAGATTTCTGCTTTAGTTGAGTTACTGAAATGTCTGTGCTTTGTTATACTATACAAATGGTTAACTTGAACAGGCATGGCTACTAGCCATACCTGGCCCCTCACCTGGTACCTGGTTTCTCTTGGCATCTTCAGGATATCTTGCAGGGACTGGCTCCTTCTTCAGAGGGTTCTTTTTCTCTGGCGTGGGCCCCTCTGTTCTGGGCAGGCCAGGTGTCAGGAGGAAACTGAGAGGGAGAACTGGTCCAAGGAGTTGGTCCTCACGCCCATTGACTCTGAGAATCAGAATAGCTTCCCCTTCCCTGCCATCTCTCACCCTGGCTCCCCACTCCCTTAGGCTGCTTGACAAACTGTGTGAAGCGTGGAGGGCAAGGCCTCATTTCTCACTATTTGTGCTGCTCAGGGCTTTTACCTGACTTAACCCACCTGCTCACCGGTTACAAGAGAAGTTGGCTTCAGCACTCCTTTTTTCCCCTCTTGAACTTTCCCCCTAGCCTTGTATTATAAAGTTTTAAGTAAACAGGAAAAGAATTATTGTAATAAACATTCATGCTATGGTCTGAACGTTTGTGTCACCCTGCCCAAATTCATATGTTGAAATCCTAACCCCACAAAAGTGTATTATTAGTGGGTGGGGTCTTTGAGAGGTGCTTAAGTCACAAGGGTGGGGCTCTTGTGAATGGGATTAGTGCCTCATAGCAGAGGCTCCAGGGCACTCCTGGCCCCTTCCATCTGGAGGGCACAGAGAGAAGATGATAGCTCTGAACCAGGATGGGGGCTCTCTCCAGAAGGCCACCTTGATCTTGGCTTTCAGCCTCCACAATTCATAAACAATTCCTGAGCCGCCCAACCAGCACTGTTTTATTATAGCAACCTAAATGGACTGACATCTTGTGATCTATCCAGTTATAAATACAAATATTTACAACAGTTATAAATATTTTGCTATATTTGCTTGGCCTGTGTCTGTGTATGTGTATTTATTCCTGAGCCATTGAAAGTAAGCTGCAGAAACCCATGACATTTCTCCCCTAAATACTTAAGTGTGGATTCTCCAAAAACAAGGACAGTCTCTTCCATAATCATACCATTATCACATCTAAGAAGATTACTAATGATTCCATAATATTTAATATTCAGTTGATATTTTAGTTTCTGCAGGTCCCTTCAAAAGTCTGTTTTTCCAGACCAGGAGCCAACCAGGGTTCACATGTTATGTTTGTTATTGTGTTCTTTTTCACTCTGTTAATCTGATTTGGTCTCCTACCACTCTTCCTTTTTTTTTTTTTTTTTTTCAAATGATACTGCCTTTTTGAAGAAGTCAGGCCAGTTGTTTGTAGGATGACTTACATTCTGAATTTGACTTGTTATTTCTTTGTGGTGTCATTTAACTTGTGTAGTGTTCCCTGTATTTCTTGTGAACTAGAAATTCAGCCTAGACTAGCACCTCCCAGTAGAGCTTTGTGGCGATGGGAACCTTCTCTCTATAGATGCTGTCTGATACAGTTGCCACTAGCCATACACGGTTTTGAGCACTTAAAATGTAGCCTGGGACACTGAGGACTGAGTTTTGGTGTTAGTTAAATATAAATAGTCATGGCTGAAGTTATATACACCCTGATGTATCCGGTCAGGAGGTACATGAGCTATGATGTCGGGTGGTCTTGCTTGAACGAGGCTGAGTTTGATGTCTTGGTTAATACAGCAGTCTGTAGGTCTCTCTATCGTAAGGTACCTTTCTCTGCTTTGATAATTAGTAAATCTGCAGAGTGGTGGCTTGGCATCTTGGGAATATCTTATTCCTCAGCAGCCTTTTGCCTAGTGGTTTTAGGATCCATTAATGATGCCTGAATCAGTTATAGTGGAAGTTGTGAAATGTTTCTAATTTGATCTTATCTTCTATCAGTGCCTTTGTTAGCTGGCATTTCATGAAGAAGACCTTTCTTTCCTCCTTCTTCTCCCTCCCACAGTTCACTGTGGGCTTGTGAATTTTTATTTCATCATTCCATTATCAGTTATTATAATTATTCTTTTGCTCTTCACATTTTCCTGTCCTTTTGACAGGATGTTCCAGGTTTACCTTCTGCTTCCCTGCCTCAGACCTGGAATTAGGCTCTTATGTGAGGAACTGTGAGTACAGCTCACAGTGCAGCTCTGTACCCCTTTGAGTGCAGAGGGGTACTTAGAAACCAAGATTTGCAGGCTGGCTGTGCTCAACTAATAGTCTTAACTACAGCCCTTCAGGTTTTCCCCTCTCAGTATTCAGGTAGAGTGCTTAAGGCTCAGTTCATGAATGTAAACCAGAGAATCAGCGGTGCTGTGAAGACATGCCCCACCTCCTTCCTGTCCCCTTCATCCTCCCCCTCCACCCCCACTCCCTACCTTGGCAGCTTGTCATTAGCATTTTTCCTCAGGTGTCCTTTGGTCTTGTCTGTTCGGCTTTTCTCTGAAGCTGATCCTGAGACAGAGTCTGCATGTTAGTGGCTTGCATGGGAAGTGCAAGGATGCTGCAGGTGGGTAGCTGAGACAAGGAAGGACAGGTGACCGAAGAGGGTGTTAAGTCAGCTCCAGTCGGCACATGGAGATTAATCCCACAGGGATGCTCCACTGAGTGGTTCAGAGCATTTGGGAGATGCATCTCCTGGCTGCTAAGCATCACTGGTTGAAGGCTGATGCATCTCCTGGCTGCTAAGCATCACTGGTTGAAGACTGATGGGGGAGAGGTACAGAGGGTGAGGTTTCATTATGCATGTGCTCCTGTGGGCAGAGCAGCTTCCCCAGGGGCTGAGGAGCCTTCAGCACAGAGACTGGGGCGCTGGAACCCAGGATCACCCAGAAAGCTTCCAGGGTCGTATGAGGAGCATTGCCAGCCTCCACTTGAGCCTCCTGCATTCAAGTGCCAGGCACGGGGCTGGCATGACAGGGCTCAGGGAAGGTCCCCAGGGTCGGGGAGTGAGTCCCTATCTGGTCCTGTGTCTCCTCCTCTTGAAATCCTTGAGTATAAGAATACATTTGTAAGCCATAGGAAGAAAGAGTTTTTGCTTAAGACTTATTATTTAATAAACCTCTTTATTTTGGGGTGTTTCTTTTGTAAACCACCCCTCATCTCTTTTTAAAGATATTTTCTCTTGGCATTTGTAGAGGATGCCTGCTAAAATCTCTTGGGCTTAAAAATTAATCTGTTGAGTTCAAAAGAGTAGATATAGAACAGAGAGAAGTAAATTGTATTTCCTTAATTGCCTTATTTCTTTATCTTTTCTTGGCTTATTTTCTCATTTTTACTGGCCTTATTAAACTTTGATTTAATTAGGTATCTCTTTATATCATTACTGCCATCTATTGTGTTAATAGCACTGTGATAGAGAAAAAAGTCCCTGCTTAACTGTTACTAAAAATGGGGCATCATATAATACATTTTAAGATATTTTGAGGGAGACAAGTCAATTTTGGTTATTATTGTCTGTTCACTTTTTGAGTGTCAAAACAAAAACTTGGACCCATTTTGTATTTAGACTGAGAACTGAGAAAGCAGTTTTCTAATTTTATTATCTCATAGGTGTGTTTCTAATTGCGAGCATCACTGCCTCATTTGGAAAATGTTCTGTGATGGAAAATTATCTGTGATGACCACAGTCAAGGGCTTTTTAAGGCTTTAATTACTAACATATGAATCAAAGTGCTTTTTATGCCTTGGTTTTAAGGAAAAGTCACTTCATAGTGGAGTCACGTTCATCAGAGCGCGATAGTGACACTGGCGTCTTTAAGTTATTAGGGCTAGAACAAACCTGATGCCTGCGGTGCTGATCACAGATGTCCACAGGGCATGTGTATCCCTAAGAAATGGCATATGTTTCCAGTTGATGGTCTAGCAAATAATACACTCAGTGGCTGTGACGAATAGGACCCGGATACTATGTAGATATCATTCAGATAAGAAATCAGTAGGATTGCTTTCTTTCCCCTTTTTAAGGACAGAACTTTTCAGAGAACATCATCTAATGTGTTACTTTCATGATAAAATAACTGGATTTTCATGATTGCTTAATATCATCAAGGTTTTATTTCCTGAATTGATGAAAGGCTAAGTAAAACTTCCATCGATGTTATTTTATTTAAAATATATAACATTTTACAGAATTCAGCTCTTGATATGTGTTGTTTGTGAAATTGTGTGGTTTCTAAGATAAGCTGAATTTCTCAGCTGTATCGGCTTCTACAGTCTCTTCACTGTTCCTTTTATGTTGTAAAGACTGAAAAATATAGACAGGTGTTGGTTGTAATAATATTCTCCACAAAATCAAACTTTGTTTGTTTTTAGATTAAATTTGAGACTCAAATTAAGAAGATACAGCTACTCTCAAAAGATAGCCTGGGGAAAAAAGGTGAACTGAAAGATGAAAACAAAGAAAAGGTAGTAAGTTAAAATGATAAACTTTGTGTTAACAGGATTTTTGGAGTGTTCATGTTTTAAGATATTGTTTTAAATAAGATCATCTTATTACAAAGATCTTTTTGATTACACTCTATGATTATTTAAAGACATTTGCTTATAGAGTATTGCTTTAGTGTGTAATTCAATTAAACTTGCTGAAAGCAGTCACTGTGGCTGCAAAAGAGATAGATCCCAAAGAAAACCTCAGTGTTGTTAGCAGATGAAATTGTGTTTTTATAATGCTTTGTAGCTGCTTTTTTCTTCATTCCAGAAATGTTTTAAATGAGCAGTAAACAAAATGGGCATTTTGCTGCTTTTCTTTGTATACATAATTTTGTACATTTTAACCTTTTCATAGATAAAGTGGAAAGAAAGGATTGCATATCTCAGCAGCAGACAAAAAAGAACGGCAAGGAATACTTAAATAAATTCTGCTATGTATCTGCCGTAATGCAGGCTTCTAATCCTCCTCCCTATCTCCATATAAATGATTCTGTTCAAGACCATAGATGTTTTCTTCACTAAAAGCAGTAAAGCTCTTTTAGATGAAATGTCTAAAAACATCTTGTAATAACTTGGAGCATGCTGGCAAGAGTAGTCACTTGTGACTATGTGTGAAACCCCCTCAGCAAGTCGATATTGTAATAAGCAAAACCGGGAGCATCACTCCATTATTCAGAGAAGCCAACAGCGTGCTTGCTCCTTAGGCTGCAGCATTCATTAAGAAAAGCTTCCTGGGCTGAAAGCTGGAAACAGATGATAACGGGATATGATTTTCATATTTAATGCTTTCCTTGGAAGAGTATGTGTGCTACAGATTGATAGAAGAATCAACTGCTACTTTACTAAAAGACTTTCAGGTTTGCCCTATAGCTACCGATGGAATCATTCAGCCAAGAAATTAACTTTTTCTCCTTTTACCTGCTTTATATATCTGCTAAGCAGGCTGCCTGGCTGCCAGTAAATGTTATTATGCAGTTAACTGTTTGGTATTTAAGACTCTTATCAGAAAAGAAACAGAGGCCACACTATTTTGTTTTTATAGTAGGAGCAAGGTTTTCGTTTTTCTTTTTTTTTCCGTGCATTAGCAGGCATTAATCTGAGTTTATAGAAAGTTTTAGTTTTCTTTCCTAAAGATTAAAAAGTTAAAAAACCTAGAATTTAGAGCATTCTTTAAGCTGTAGATATAAAACACCAAGCCCCAGCAACCTTGACCTATATGAAAAGGCCTTTAATGTTAAATGACTTTTCTGCCATTAGAGGTACACCAAATGTGGTGTGATGTGATAGACTTCTGAGCCATTCAGGCAGTCTTTCTGTTTGACATTTGGTCATGAAATAATTGACATGTTTTTAAATCTATAATTCAGTTTGTTCTTTCTGTGCTGTTCCTGATAGTCACATTGTTAGTGTGGCAGTGTCAATGGTACTTAAGTAAAACGGGATATTTTTTTTTCTATTGGTACTACTGATTGCTTACCTTACATATAGTTATACAGTTTCCTTTTCAGTCATATTTATTAGGGCAAGAGACATATAGCGGCCAACCCCTTAACATGTTACACAGAATAGTTAGAAGTGTTTCGTTTTTACTGAAAAGTGTTACCTCCTTAAAAGCTTTGACTGTTGGCAGTATGTAAGAATCAAGGTAACACTTTGAGACATTTATTAAGTTTCCTTTTTCAATTTCCCATTGATGTTCCATCAATAAAAAGGTAAAGACATTACAGCAAAATCCCAAAGTAGTTCAGTCAGTTCAGTTCGGTTCAGTCACCCAGTCACGTCTGACTCTTTGAGATGCCATGGACTACAGCACGCCAGACTTCCCTGTCCATCACCAACTCCTGGAACCTACTCAAACTCATGTCCATTGAGTCGGTGATGCCATCCAAACACCTCATCTTCTTTCATCCCCTTCTCCTGCCATAAGTCTTTCCCAGCATCAGGGTCTTTTCCAATGAGTCAATTCTTCACATCAGGTAGCCAAAGTATTAGAATTTCAGCTTCAGCTTCAGTTCTTCATATGAACATTCAGGGATGATTTCCTTTAGGACCAAATGGTTGGATCTCCTTGCAGTCCAAGGGACTCTTGAGTCTTCTCCAACACCACAGTTCAAAAGCATCAATTCTTCAGTGTTCTGCTTTCTTTATAGTCCAACTCTCACATCCATACATGACTACTGGAAAAACCATATCTTGGACTAGAAGACCTTTTTTGGCAAAGTAATATCTCTGCTTTTAAATATGCTGTCTAGGTTGGTCATAACTTTTCTTCCAAGGAACAAGCGTCTTTTAATTTCATGGCTGCAGTCACCACCTGCAGTGATTTTGCAGTCCAAAAAAATAAAGCTGTCATTGTTTCCAAAGTAGTTAATACTTCAGTTCAGTTCAGTCGCTCAGTCATGTCCGACTCTTTGCGACCCCATGAATCACAGGACGCCAGGCCTCCCTGTCCATCACCAACTCCCGGAGTTCACTCAGACTCGCATCCATCGAGTCAGTGATGCCATCCAGCCATCTCATCCTCTGTGGTCCCCTTCTCCTCCTGCCCCCAATCCCTCCCAGCATCAGAGTCTTTTCCAATGAGTCAGCTCTTCGCATGAGGTGGCCAAAGTACTGGAGTTTCAGCTTTAGCATCATTCTTTCCAAAGAAATCCCAGGACTGATCTCCTTCAGAATGGACTGGTTGGATCTCCTTGCAGTCCAATACTTACTAAATACTAAACTAGAACAATTCCTTATCATTTGGGGGTGTGTTTTATCTTTCATTGGAAGCCTGTGTACCTCTTCTTTCAGCATCATATGAGTTAGTCTCTGTGCCTGGAGCACTGGTCTCCAGGGACTGGCCTGAGCCCCGTGGTTGAATTCAGTGGATCATTGTTGAGCGAGTGCTCTGTTTGAGAAGCCACAGCAGGTCCCTCTAGGAATGCCATGATGCTTGCTCTCCAGGTGTTCCCCACAAAGTGCTGTTCTTTCCCAGGCCTGGGATAGTGTGTGCTGAGGGCCAGCTCCATGGAGAAAAAGGGTTCACTTCCTCTGCAGTGCATCCTTTGTGGCCTGGGGAGGAGGTGCCGTGTGAGCTGATGTGAAGGGTGGGGCAGGTGCCAGTCCCCGGGGATGTGATAGACATTCTCCAGTCTGGAAATGATGTGAATGAGGGAGTGGAAGCTGGAAGCCTGGTGGGTAGCCATCAGCCTTGGTGAGGGCCAATGTTCTTACAGGAAGTGGAGAAGATGACCTTGGAAAGGACCATCATGGAACTCCATCCCAGGCTCAGTGATTGACAGCCCCCCCCACCCTGAATCAGTGTGTGTGCATGTGCGCAGTGAGGCAGATGGAGCAAGCACTGGGGTGCAGAGCAGTTCCATCAGAGGTGGGGGAAGGCGGGGCTGGCAGTGCGGTGTGGGGTTCCCTAGGGGAAGGAGCTCAAGGATCGAGGAATTTGGATCAGGCTTTGTTCAGATGCAAGGAATGAACCAGAGACCCTGAGTTGGGGTGGCCATTGAGATGGAAAACACCAATGAAGGGCAGAGGAGCTTTCAAATTCGTGATAATTCTGAGTTACAGAAGGATATCTTTAAAAAGTGGTTGTGCACCTTTCAACCAAAAGCAGTAACTTGGACGCTCTACTAAGAAGAATGATCATAGTAGTTGTCTATTTTTTCAGGGTAGAACTTTGGCTCTGTTTATAATAGGGCACCCAGTGTGTCCATGCATCCAGTGGCTGCTCTTCAGAGTCATGTGATCTCTTCAGTAATCATTGGTCTGTTCACCCCCAATGCTTGTTTCTAGTATTAATCCACTTAGTAAACTCTCATTGTTGTTAATTAACAAGAAAGACAAAGTTCAGTTCCCAGTTTGAATCCTCACAAATTTTACTATCATATAGTCATCCTGCTCTATTATACATTGTCATTTTTTACTTTGGGGTAGACTCTAATACCATTGGTCTCTAGGCATGTTCTTCTCCTTGCCCAGTTTTGTTAGGTATCAGCAGTGACTAGGACATATACCTAAAAACACATCAAAACATGTGTACCCAGGAGAGGTGTAGATGGCATTTGTGAATGAGAGCATAAACTTTGAGGTGGGGTTTCTGAAGTTTCTAAACTGTTACACTATAAAATATATGCCCCTAAAAGCAGAAGTGAACTGGGTACTTCACAGAAAAATTATGCCATACAAGGGCTGAAGAGTGTAAAGGATGAGAGAATTGCATCACAGGGCTACAGGCTGGTTGAGGAGTTCCATCCCACTGTTGGAAACTTTCTTTCCAGGGTCACATGGAAAATAGCTGTGCAAGTTGTTATTTCTGCTTCTAATCCTAATAGTAAGAACAGGGAATAGTCACTGCACATCTATTTTGTCAAGGCCTTCAGTAAGCAGTTTATGTTCATCAACTCATTTAATCCTGTTGACAGTTCTGGAAGTAGATACTGTTGTTACCCTTATTTTAGAGGAAGACTCAATGAAGTTCGTTGACTTGCCAAAGACTGCACTGCTTGCAGGAGCCCAAGTTCAAACTCAGACCACGTCCATCTTATTAGTTAACCTGCTGCCACTGCCTTCTAAGGTAGTCTGGATGAAATGCTCTTCAAAAGTTAGGAGAAATCCCTGGTTGAATAAAAGCAGCCTTGTCTTATGGTGCAAAATAGTTCAGTTATCCATTTAGAGGCGTTTTCACCTAAGCACAGGAGAGACTGAGATGGTCTCCCTTGCTGCTGGACTAGTCCAGCTGGATCAGGTGAGATGGGATTCTGTACTGGTTGAAGTGGAGTGAGAAATTAGACATACACTTCAGATTTCATTATGAGGAATTCTTGTGTTATTGTGTAACCCAATTTGAGTTTAACTCAGTTTTGAGTGTTGTGGCATAACAGATGGGCAATGGAGTCCTTGTATCTGGGTTTGAATCCTGTGACCAAGAGCAAATTGTCTGCCCTTGCTAAGACTTCCTGGAGTGTGTATAACAAAAATGGTTGTTTCAAGGGTTTAAAAAGGAACCAGTAGAAGTTGGCTTGACACCTGGTAAGTGCTTGGCACATGTCCACTGATCCTTCTGTCACTGTAGTCAGCCATCTTCCTGCTCCCCTGGGGTGGCCATACTGAGGAGTCCTAACGTCATACCACTTACCTGTGGTAGTGAGGCCAGAGGTACCTACAAATTAGGAAACGGAAAGAAAAGCCACTTGGTGGTAACAACACGTATTAGATGATTTTAACATGATGACAGTACCAAAAAACTTAAAAGATGTACCTTTGATGCCTGAATTAATGGACCCATTTTGGAATTTTGGTAGTTCCAACTTCTATTGAATTTAGTGGCCAGAAACGTCTCCTTTTGGCTACAGTTGTGAAAATTTGGTTGAGTCTCTCATTTACCCCAGTGGCAAAATGAAAAGTTAAAAATCACATTGTCGTGGAGTCTCAGTCTGCCTGGACTGCCATAACAAAACAGCCCAGACTGGGTAGCTTGAACAACAAATCTATTTTGTCACAGGCTGGACGTCTGAGATCTAGGTGCCAGCTGCGGTGGTTTCTGGTGCGAGCTCTGAGTTACAGACTGTCCTCTCTCTCTGTTC
Source organism: Aepyceros melampus (assembly GCA_006408695.1). NCBI lineage: Eukaryota > Metazoa > Chordata > Mammalia > Artiodactyla > Bovidae > Aepyceros > Aepyceros melampus. The sequence goes on from SJXQ01004670.1 coordinate 93,234, forward strand.
TTGTGTGTCCTTTTCTCTGTGCATGTATGTGGAGAGAAATAGATATCTGATCTGTTCCTCTTCTAAGCACAGCAGTCTACTTGATTGATAGACCTCATTTAACCTTTATTACCTCCTTCTAAATCCTATCTCCACATACAGTCACATTGGAGGTTAGGACTTGAACATAAGAATTTAGGGAAAGACAGAATGTAGTCTGACACATAATAAAGTGAAAGAATTCCTCCAGGATTGTTACATGTAAATTTTTATTAAGGGATTTGGGGAAGTCTCACTGTGACTTAAGGACTTGTTTACATAGAAACTAAGAGCAGTAATAGTACTGTGTGAAAAGATGGAAATTAGGTCTGACAGCTCCATTTTTCTATTCTGCATTCATCATGATACTAATTTCCTTATCTGTGGGGAAAAATAATAAGAAAAATAAAGATTACCACCACATTCTGCAAAACATGCAGAATAACATAAATATATTTTTCAAAGTGCAATAATGGTCAAGGTCCACCTGCTTTGAAAACTGTAGTTGGTGATTATTAGCTGAGAAATTGTTACAGTAGTTCTAAATTTGCTGCTGTCTGCAGCAGTGTGGCCTGTCTGCCTTCCCTCAGTAAAGACGAACCCCTGGTTTTAAAAGTTACCTTCTGTTCACTAATAAGTCTTTTCAGTTATATTCATTTGCTTTGCTATAACTTTCTCCATATGCTTTCAGTTTTTTAAACTAAAAAAAAAATTTTTTTCACCCATTTATATTCCCCACTCTTCCACCTCTGGCAACCATCAATCTGTTCTCTGTATCTGTGAACTTGGTTTGTATTTGTTTTTGTTTTTTTAATCCAAAAGTTAGAGAGATTGGGCTTCCCAGGTGGCTCAGTGGTAAAAAAAAAAATCCTTCTGTCATGCAGGAGATGCAGGTTTGATCCCTGAGTTGGGAAGATCCCCTAGAAGAAGCCTGGCAACCCGCTCCAGTATTCTTGTCTGGAGAATCCCATGGACAGAGGAGCCTGTTGGGCTTCAGTTCATAGGGTTGCAAAGAGCATGCACACATGTAAGAGGGATTACACAGTATTTGTATGACTTATTTCACTTAGCATAATGCCTCAAAGTTTATTCACATTGTTGCAAATGGCAGGATTTCCTTCTTTTTTATAGCTGAATAATATGCCATTGTATATTTGTACCACTTCTTTACCCATTCAGCCATTATTGGACTCTTTGATTGCTTCCGTATCTTGGCTATTGTGAATAATGTTGCAGTGTATGTGGGGGTGCAGATATCTTTTCAAGATAGTGCTTTTGTTTTATTGGAATTGCTAGATCATATGGTAGTTCTAGTTTTAACTTTTGAGGTATCTTCATACTGTTTTCATAGTAGCTGCACCAGTTACATTCCCACCAATAGTACACAGGGTTTCCTTTTCTACACATCCTCACCAGTACTTGCTAGCAATTTCTTGTTTTAGTAATAGCCATTTTAACATATGTGAGGTGATATCTAACTGTGGTTTTCATTTCCTTTTCCCTGATTATTAGGAAAGTTGAACATGTTTTCCTATGCTTTTTGGCCATTTGTATGTCTTCTTTGGAAAAATGTCTATTCAGACTTTTCTGCCCATTTTTTTTGCTCTTGAGTTGTATGAGTTCTTTATGTTTTGGATATTGGCCCTTTATCAATATATATCAAGACTTCCTGGTGGTTCAGCTGGTAAAGAATCCAGCTGCAATGCAGGAGACCTGATTCTATCCCTGGGTTAAGAAGATCCTCTAGAGAAGGCAATGGCTACCCACTCCAGTATTCTGGCCTGGAGAATTCCATGGACTGCATAGTCCAAGGGGTCACAAAATATCAGACATGACTGAGTGACTTTCACTTTCATCAATATATCATTTGCAAGTATTCCCTCCCATTCGATAGTTTTCCTTTTTGGTGATTGTTTTCCTTGCTGTTCAGAAGCTTTTTAGTTTGAAGTAGTCTCTCTTGTTTGTTTCTGCTTTTGTTACATTTGCTTTTGGTGTCAGATTCAAAAATCATTGCCATGGACTTACATTAAAGAGCTTACCATCTGTGTTTTCTTCTAAGAGTTTTATGGTTTTGTAAAACATTCAAGTCTTTAATTCATTTTGAGTTAATTTTTGTGTATGGTGTTAGCTAATGATCTAGGTTCTTTTTCTTTCATGTGGCTGTCTAGTTTTCTTAACATCATTTGTTGATGAGACTATCCTTTTTCCATTGTATATTCTTGGCTCCTTTGTTGTAAATTAATGACCATATGTATGGGTTTATTTCTGTGGTCTCTGTTCTGTTCCATTGATATATGTGTCTGTTTTTTTATGGCAGTGCCATACTGTTTTAATTACTGTAGCTTTGTAATATATTTCAAAATAAAACAGCATGATGCTGCCAGCTTTGCTCTTCTTTCTCAAGATTGCTTTGGCTATTTGGGTCTTTTGTGTTTTCACAGAAATTTTAAGATTGCTCTGATTTTGTGAAAAACTCTACTGGAGTTTTGATAAGGATTATATTGAATCTGTAGATTGCCTTGGGGAGTATGGCCCTTTTAACAATATTAATTCTTCCAATCCATGAGCACAGACTGTCTTTCCACTTATTTGTGTCTTTTCCAGTGTTTTTCATTAATGTTTTATAATTTTAAACAGGAAATCTTTCACTTCCTTGGTTATATTTATTCCTAGGTATTTTTATGTAGTTATGAATGAGACAGTTAATTTCCTTTTCTGATATTTCATTATTAATGTATGAAACCTTCTTTACGGTCCAACTCTCACATCTGTATATGACTACTGGGAGAGCCATAGCTTTGACTATAGCAACTGAACAACAACAAAACACAATGAGTTTTATAAAACATGGTAGGTGTTGATTTCATTGGTCATGCTTCCTTACCTCATTTTGTTCCTGAAAACAACCTAAATAACCTTATTGTTCATAGACAGCATATTTAACTCTTACTTATGTTGTTTGGGGCTGCAGGTTGTAATGCCGGCAGAAATTAACTCAGGGACAGCCATGTCAAGAGGATTGTATCAGCCAGCAACCATCTTTATGGGCCGCCAAATGTCAGCTGTCTCAGGCATTGGAGATTTCACTACAGAGCAGAAATCTCCCCAACCCACAAAGAACTTTTCAATTCCTGACCCACATTCACACCGGCAGACAGCCCAGAGCAGTGATGTGACAGACAGCCATGTAGTACAAACTCCTGGTGACACACAGTGCTTAAATAAGTCTGACAAAATAGACGGAAAGACATCTCTTCAGATTGGTGAGAAAACGCCAGTCATAGCCAGCACATTGTCTGAGGAGGAACAAACTCATTGCTTCGAGATAGGAAGCAACGCACGTCAGGGCGAGAGTAATTTATCTGAAGGCAAAAAGTCGGCCGAACTCCAGTCTCCGTTATGGGAGAGATTAAGTCCAGAGAACAGAACCACTGATTTAAAGTGTGACAGTTCCAGGAGATCAGAGGGATCAGAGGGAGAAATACTGACACGGAAGCATATTGAAGTTGAGGAAGAAAGAGCCAGACCGCCAGTCTCTCTGCTGTCAGGCTCAGAATCCTGTGCATCTGAAAATGAGTGTCCTCAAGAGAAGCCCCCTGCCAGGGAAGCTTCCTCAGGTGGGGTGAGAGGCTAAGATGGGTTTGCTGATTTTTGTCAGTATTTTGTTTTTCTGGGTGGTGATGGGTGTTAAAAATACAAAATACCGTCTTGTCATATCTGTCCCAAAACAAAGTAGTGACTGTGCCAATGAATTCCGTTCAATGCATTCTTAAATAGGTCCAGAGAAGTACCTTTGCAAACAAATTCTCTGATTTTTAAACCCACTGTGATATTTTAAAAATATTTTTAATGGGCTTTATAAAAACACCACAGTTACTTGTAGATTGTTTCTGCATGTTTCTAGCTGATGAGTAGTTCTGCTCTGAGAGGTAGAGTATCTTACCTCTCCCAGCTCCCTGAAGTCAGTGATCAGCCATCTGTTCACGTCCCCTGTTACAGGTCACCTTCCTTTTGAGGACTCACAGTCACAGGAGCCCTTCAGAAAAAAGCAGGAAGAGCAGGAGGAGGAGAGTTTGAACAGCAGCAGTGACCTCACAGTTTCTGTAAGTGAAGATGATCTGATTTTAAAGAGTCCAGAACCACAGCCAAATCTGGGAGACACAGTGGAGCAAGAAGATGGAACAGAGACCTTAAATGTAATCCACTCTGAGCAAGAAAGAGATGCCCCATCCACCAGAAAACTGCACTGTATTTTGCAAGCCCCAAGCACTCTTTATTCACCAAATGAGTCCTTCACTAACTTGCCAGCAAGGGAGTAAGTCATTCTTTTTTTTTTTTCACTGTTTAGTTTTAATTATAGATATTTTTAGAGACCATTCCACTGGGAGTATATTATTGAACACTCAGCTATAAGTGTGTAAGTTCCTTAATTCTCATAAATAGTCTTTTCGATAAGGACTAGTTTCTTTTTTCTTTTTTTAATGAAATAGCTTTAAAAGTCTGAATATCATTGAAATCATGGTGACTGGCAGTTTATAATGAAATCTAAAGAATCCCTGGTTAATTCATAAGTAATTTCCTCCACTTCTTACCCACCATTCTTTTAGAAAACCAGTCATTTTGGACTTGTAGTAACACAGGTGACAAACACTTAAACTTTTGGGAATTCAATTTTTGAGACTGAGAACTTTGTATCTAATTAATTAATTTGCTTAATCCTTCTATCCCATTCCTTTGTGTCATTTTTGTGATACAATTAAATATGCATTAACAAGTTTTAATAGTGTATATGTAAGGCAGCTTTCCTTTTCTGAGTGTAAATGTGAGGACACTAGAGATTTTAAGGTTCAAGAGGAGTGTCAATGTTATATATTTTGAGCGCTTATAAAAATCCAAGTCATAAAAATTCATATGTGATTTTTTTTTTTTTCACGAGCTCCCCTGGTGGCTCAGACGGTAAAGAAATCCACCTGCAATGCAAGAAACCCAGGTTTGCTGTTGATTGGAGATAGTGGAGTTGTAGGAAACATGGAAACAACATGTTGAGAATCAGTTCTGCAATAAGGGTAGCACTAATAGCATCAAATATCTTAGGGATACAAGGAACCTAAGTAAACAACACAGAGTAGAGCTCACCATCTAAGGTGGGACACTAGGACTCCCCTGGCAGTGCAATGGCTAAGACTCCATGCTCCCAACCAGGGGGCTTGAGTTCAGTTGCTGGTCAGGGAACATGCCACACAGAGTGGCCTAAAAAATAAAATGAGGACAGGGGTGTAGAATTGACACCTAGGCTGGAGGCTGACCCTCCATACAGCCTCCCTGCCCCCATCTCACCTTGGAACATGTGACACTGTGGTGCCATCACTCGCTCTCCAGCACTCCCAGCAACAGTGAAAAGCCAAGTGGATTTCTTGCACACGAGGGTGTATTTTTTCTTTAAACTACCATTGTAGCTTTCTATATATATTGCCTCTTACCACTCATTACCTATTTAGAATGGAAAGTTTATAGTCAAATGGACTTCAAACTGATGTTTAAGAAATATTTATTAAGAGCACCTAAGTACAAAGTACTTGTGCTGTAGATGGAAGAACCATTGTGGTGCCCATCCTTGGGAGATTGGCTTTATAGCAGAGGCAAGCCCGATGGGTTTTTTCTAATAATGGTACTTGCCTCTCATTCAGGAGGTGTGGGTTATTATGTACTATATCATTAGAAACTTTATTACTAAGAAGAGAATGTTTCTATTTCAGGTGGTATTTGCCGCCTTCTTTTTATAGCAGTTCTTGCACAAGTTGGTATTTGGTAGGAGGAGTAGTGTACTTACTCAGGACTTGGTCCTTTTTTGAAATGAATAGGTTGAGTATGAGTGTAGAATTAAGGATGTTCTATCTCAGAGAAGGCGACAGCACCCCACTCCAGTACTCTTGCCTGGAAAATCCCATGGACAGAGGAGCCTGGGTAGGCTGTGGTCCATGGGCTCGCAAAGAGTCGGACATGACTGAGCGACTTCACTTTCAACTTTCACTTTCATGCATTGAAGAAGGAAATGGCAACCCACTCCAGTGTTCTTGCCTGGAGAATCCCAGGGACAGTGGAGCCTGATGGGCTTCAGTCTATGGGGTCACACAGAGTTGGACACGACTGAAGTGACTTAGTAGCAGTAGCAGCATCTCCTATTCTATATGACTGACTGTTTCTGGTGACCCTAAAACCAATCTTCTTGAAATTTGGGGGTATATTTTACCAAAAATTGTTGGAAAATAAGCATTTGAGGAATTTTTGAAGGTTAATCTTAATAGAATGCCCCAGAATGAAAGATCAGTTAGTGATGCTGGTTTTTCTGTGTCCATGTTACTAAATCTGAGTCTGTTGATCTTCTGTGGTGAAAGTCCTCCCCAAGCATAGATTGACAGTGGTTTTATTTTTTTCCTTACAGTGGTTTTAAGTAGTTCTGGTTAACTCGCAGACTTCCCACATCTCTTGAGACCCTGCATTTTCTTCCTTTCTCTCCAGTCTTTCCTCTTCTCCTTTGCTCAGAGGGTTATTTATTAATCTGAGCCTGTGGCTTCATATTTACAGAATACCGCCCTAACCTCAGACCTTCTCAGTTTACTTTAGTATCTGTTGGGGGCCTGAGAAAAGTTACTAGAAGGAATTTTAGTTAACAAAGGTGAAGAGGTGGGACAAAGGAAGACAGCAGGAGTTGAACAGGAAACTGGGCCCTCCGATTTGCTGAGATTGATGATGATGACTTCAGGCATGCCTTGGAGATACTGTAGAGACACAATAAAATGAGTCTCGCAAGAAAGCAAGTCACACAGTATTTTGGTTTCTCCCTGGGTCCATGCTGCAGCATGTCTCAGAACTTTCTTCTATTCTTATGGCTGAATTGTATTCCAATGTATGGATAAACCACATTCTGTTTATCCACTCACCTGTTGATGAGTGTGCTTCCACCTTTAGAAGCTTCTCTGCCTTCTTTTACGGACACCTCCAGATGTAGAGCGCCATGCTGTGATTCCTAGACCTGAGCTGTAATTACAAGCTGTAATTAACCTTTCTCACAAGCACACTTACTAGAATGAAGTTGGGTGAAAGAAATGTTAAAAAGGAGGACCTTGAATCTTGTATTTTCTTAAGGAGTGAGCAGTTTGCCACAAAGTTTAGCCCAAAGCTCCAGGACTTTGAACACTAGATATTCGCTATTTGTCATGTGACAGGTGGTTGACCCTGTGTCATTTGAGACTACAGGGATAACTTGGCCACTTGTCCCTCATTTGAGGGATTAGTTCAGCCTCAGTCACCCTGGGAGAGAAGCAGGGTTCCCTAGACAGCAGGAGAGAAGTCCAGTGCACAGATGCTCTTTAAGTAGCTGCTTGCATCCTGTTTGCTAACGTCTCATTGTCTAAAGACACCCACAGAGCCCAGTGCAGAGTCAAGAGGTGGATAAAGACAGCCCATCTCTTGTTGAGATGAGTGGCAGAGTTGCATTGCAAAGGGTGTGTACCCTGCAATGAGAAGTTTATGGTCAGTTTTTGTAACCCACCACAGTACTTTAAGACAAATTCAAATAGAGATAAGCTCAGTGTGAGTCCAAAGGGTCGGGAAAGGTTTTATACAGGTGTTGATACAGCATCTTGAAGTATGTCCAGGCTTTAAGTACAGAGGAGGAGGGTAAGGGGTGGAATGAGTCTGAAGAAAGAGTGCAGGTACAGAGAACACAAGGGGTGGGGCTGGGAGACAGGCAGAGGGCCTGGCTGAAGGCTTGTCCAGGAGCAGCTGTCAGAGTGGAGGTTTGGAATGTCACCGTGGTTGAGAAAGGCCTTCAGTGTGGAGTTAGTGACATATAGTTCATCTCTATGTTCTGCAGAGCAGTTGAAGGCTATTTTGAGAGAAGGGTAATATGGCGAATCACTTGATTTAGGAGAAACAGTGTTGTCAGGATGACTTACCCACGAGCAAGCCAGGATTCTGAGATGGCCCCTGATATTCCCGCCCGCTGGTGTGCCCCGTGTGCTCCCCGCACCTGCAGTGTGGACAGCACAGTGAGGCTGGTGGAGCCCTCCTGTGGCCAGGCTGGCATATGATGGAGAGGAAGAGTCTTGCAGATAAAATGGCTAGAGGTGTATCCAGTTTTTTTAAGGACCAGCTTTTTGTTTTGTTGATTTTCTTTCTTGTTTTCAATGGCTAGAGGTGTATCCAGTTTTTTTAAGGACCAGCTTTTTGTTTTGTTGATTTTCTTTCTTGTTTTCAATGGCTAGAGGTGTATCCAGATTTTTAAGGACCAGCTTTTTGTTTTGTTGATTTTCTTCATTGTTTTAAATTTCATTGATTTCTCCTCTAAATTTTGTGATTTCTCCTGCTTGCTTTAGATTTAATTTGCTCTTTTTTTTTTTTTCCTCATTCCCTAGGGTGGAAGCTTAGCTTATTTATTTTAGATCTTCCCTCTTTTCTAAAACATCTATTCAATGTTATAAATTTCTCTGTAAGCACTGTTTTCACTCCATCTCATAAATTTTGATAAGTTGTATTTTCATTCAAGATATTTTAAAATTTCTTTAAGACTTCTTTGATTCATGTGTTATCTAGAAATGTGCTATTTAATCTCCACTTTTAGATTTCCTATAATCTTTGTTATTAATTTTCTTTTGATCTGAGAGCATACTTTCTATGATTTTTGTTCTTTAAACTTTGTTGAGGTGTGTTTTATGACCCACAATGTGGTTTGTCTTGGCAAATGTTCCATGCGAGCTTGAGAAGAATGTGTATCTTACTGTTGCTGGATGAAGTATCCTGTACATGTAAGTTAAGTTAGATCAGGTTAATTAATGGTGCTCTCCACTTCAGCTATATCCTTGCTGACTTGCCTGCTGGATGTGTCAGTTACTGATGAAGGTGTGTTAAAATATTCAACTGTGATAGTGGGCTTATCTATTCCTCCTTGCAGTTCTACCAGTTTTTGCCTATGTATTTTGATGCTCTATTGTTGCATGCATACACATTAAGGATTTTCATGATGTTCCTTGGTGTGCTGTTTTGGGTGTTTGTCCTGCTTGGTGTTCTCTGAGCTTCCAGGATCTGTGGTTTGGTTTATTTGGAAAATTCTCAGCTGTTATTTCTTCAGATATTTCTTCTGCTTGAGTCTCTGTTTCTTCTAGTATTCCCATTACTTTCATAAGTTTTTTTAAGAGACTTCCAAACTGTCTACCAGAATGACTGTAGCATTTTGCATTGAGTGGCAGTTCCTGTCACTGCCCATCGTCACCGGCATTTGGTGTCATCAATGTTCTGAATTTGGGGCATTCTTAACCCACTCCAGTACTCTTGCCTGGCAAATCCCATGGATGGAGGAGCCTGGTAGGCTGCAGTCCATGGGGTCGCTAGGAGTCAGACACGACTGAGCAACTTCACTTTCACTTTTCACTTTTCATGCATTGGAGAAGGCAATGGCAACCCACTCCAGCATTCTTGCCTGGAGAATCCCAGGGACGGGGTAGCCTAGTGGGCTGCCGTCTCTGGGGTTGCACAGAGTCGGACACTATGGAAGCAACTTAGCAACAGCAGCAGCATAGGTGTGCAGTGGCGTCTTATTGTTGTTTCACTTTTATTTATTGTTTGTTTACTGGCCATGCTATGCATCATGTGGGATCTTACTTCCTGGACTAGGAATGGTACCAATGCCTCCTGTGATGGAAGCTCAGAGGCGTAACCACTGGACTGTCAGGGAATTCCCATCATTATTGTCTTAATTTGTATTTCCCTGGTGACATATGATGTGGGACATCTTTCCATATACTTATTTGCTATACATACATCATCTTTGGTGAGATCTATGTTAAAGTCTTTGGCCCACTTTAATTGAGTTGCTATATTTTCTTACTGTTGATTTTGAGAGTTCTCTGTATATTTTGGTTAACAGTCCTTTATCAAATATGTCTTTTGTTGCAGCTATTTTTTCTTGTTGTATAGGTTGTCTTCTCATTCTCTTGACATTATCTTTTGCAGAATATAAATTTTTCATTTTAATAAAGTCCAGCTTGTCAATTACTTCTTTCATGGTTCCATATCTTTGGGTATGGAAAAGTCATTTCCATGCCCAAGGTCATCTAGATTTTCTCTTGTGTTATCTCTTAGGAGTTTTATAGTTTGGTGTTTTACATTTAGAACTATGAACCATTTTGAGTAAATTTTTGTGAAGGGTATAATGTCTGTGTTTAAGTTCTTCTTTCTTTTTTTGCACTGGATATCCACTTGTTCCAGCATGTTGATGAAAAGTTAACTTTTGGGAGGCTCATTTTCCTTCATTTGAAGATATTTCTGTTTTTTAATTGAGATACAATTGACACATAGCCTTCCATTAGTTTCAGGTGTACAGAGTAGTGATTTGACATTTCTGTGCACTGGAAATGATCATCACAGTAAGGCTAGTAAGATCCATCACCACACATAGTTAAAATTTTTTTCTTATTGTGAAAGTTGTAAGGATTTACTCTCTCAGCAACTTTCATATATAAAGTATTCTTAACTGTTGTCATCATGCTCTATATTACACCCCTAGAACTTGTTTTATAACTAGAAGTTTGTGCATTTTACTGCCTCCATCCATTTGGCCTCCTCCCACCCTTTGCCCACCTCTGACAACCACTAGACTGCCAGTCTGTTTTCTGTATCTATAAAATTCAGGGGTTTTTTTTAGATTCTATATGTAAGTAAGATCATACAGCATTTGTCTTTCCCTGACTGACTTATTTCATTTAGCATAATGCCCTCAAAGTTCATCCATTTTGTCACAAATTGCAGGATTTCCTTCTTTTTGTTGTTGAATAATATTCCATTGTAAATATATACCACAATTTCTTTATCAATTCATTCACCAGTGGACACTTAAGTTTCTTCTGTATTTTGACTTTGTAAATAATGCTTCAGTGTACATGGGGGTGTATATATCTTTTTAAGTTAGTGTTTTCATTTCCTTCAGATAAATACCCAGAATTTAAATTCCTGGGTCATATGGTAGTTCTATTTTTAATTTTTTGAGGAACTCCCATACCGTTTTCCATAGCAGCTGCACCAGTTTGTACTCAAACCAACAGTGCACAGAGGATTCCCTTTCATTTATATTCTTGCTGACACTTATTATTTCTTGTCTTTTTAATGATAGCAGTTCTTACAGGTATAAGAAGATACCTGATTGTGGTTTTGATTTGCATTTCCCTAATGATCAGTGATGTTGAACACCTTTTCATGTACCTGTTGGCTGTACTTATTTTCTTTGGAAGGATGCCCATTCAGATCTTCCACCCATTTTCTTAATCAGAAGCTTGGATTTTTTTGCTATTGTATGGGTTCTTTATATATTTTGGATATTGACCCCAGTCAGCCATATGATTTGCAATTATTTTCTCCCATTCACTAGGTTGTCTTTTTATTTTGTTACTGGTTTCCTTTGCTGTGTAGAATATTTTCAGTTTGAAAAGGTCCTGCTTATCTAGTTTTGCTTTCATTGCCTGTGGTTTTGGTGTCATAACCAAGAAACCTTTGCTAAGACCAATGTCAAGCTGCTTTCCCTCTGTGTTCTCTTCCAGGAGTTCTGTAGTTTCAGGTCTTACATTTACGTCTCTAATCCATTTTGAGTTCATATTTGGTGTAACATAAGGATCCAGGTTTTTGTGTTTTGTTGTTGTTTTTTTTTTGTCTATAGCTATCCAATTTTCCAGCACCACTTGAAGAGATTGACTTTTCCCCATTGTGCATTTTCCCTGTCTTGACACTTTTGTCCAGATAAGGGTGGCTATATATGCATTGATTTATTCTGTTCCATTTATCTATATGTCTGTATTTATGCCATTACCATGCTGTTTTGATTTCTGTAGCTTTATAATATGTTTTAAAATGAGAACGTGTGTTCTCCTGCTTTGTTCTTTTTTCTCATATTATTTTGGTTACTCAGAGTCCTTTGTGGTTCCATATGAATTTTAGGATTATTTGCTTTTTCTGTAAAAGAAAAAAAAGTGATGCTGGGAGGTTGAGGAATTATATTGGATCTGTCGATCACACTGGGTAGCATATACATTATAACAATATTAGTCTTCTAATCCATGAACACGAGTTGTCTTTCCATTTATTTGTGTTTAATTTCTTTCAACAGTATTTTGTAGTTTTCAATGTACAAGTCTTTAACTTAGTTAAGTTTATTTGTAAGTATTTTGTCCTTTTTGATGCTATTGCAAATGGGATTATTTTCTTAATTTCCTTTTAGATTGTTCATTATATAGAAATGCAACTAATTTTTGCCTGTAGACTTTATATCCTGCAGCTCTACTAAAGCATCATAGTATAAATGCATTTTAAAGCCCCATGGACCCCAAGAGGAACATGAGGAAATAAACATGCATAGGAAAGCAACCCAAGGCCTGGCTCCACATTCAGTGTCAGGAAGCTCAGAAGGAACCAGAAAAGGGGTCTGAGGAGAGTCTGCAGTGAAGAGTGCAGAGAACCGAGGGCCAAGCTTGTGCTGCAGATGCCAAATAGAGTGTTTCACGTGGGGTTTAGAGAGATTAATAACCTTCCCAGGTCACACAGCTGGCTGGAGGTGCAGCTTACATCAGGACTGACTGGCAGATGCCAGACTCATACTCCCAGTTTCTGTGCTTGAACACATAAACCACAACCAGTATGGTGTTCCCTTCAGTAGGATCAACTCTGTGCCAGGCACTGTTGTGAGAGCTTTATTTATAACAGTATGTTTATTCCTGTTGTCATCACCATCTTACAGAGGTGGAAACGGAAACAGTGAGGTTGTGTTCAGGGTCACAGAGTGGCTCAGTGTGCTTTGAACTCAGCTGTCTGGGTCCAGAGTCTGCACTCATAACTGTCTGCTGATAACTCTCTCCACTGCCTGTATAACTGGAGTGTCATCAAGGATAATATTTCTTAAGGTTGAATGAGGATGTCAAGAAGCAAATAGATTCTTTAATTAGAAAAAGAAAACCAAGCAGGGGCGTTTTGACCTTTGGCTCTGTCCATATTGATTTTGGTGCTTCCCAGCCTCATATAAGCTGGTGAAGAGCTATATGCCTTTCTTCCAGCTTGAACAAAGTACTTGTAAAGTTGCTTTGTTCTTTCTCCCCATGGAGCATGCCTGAAAACAAAATGTAATGCTGCCTTTTACTCTAAGTCAAATGAAAGCCTTGGTTTCTCAGGGTCAGAAAAATGCAGTCATATAGGTGGAGTCTCACCCAGTGATTTTAATTTTGCCCCTCTCAAAAGTTAAGTTTAGGAAGGAAGTTCTTGCATCTGAGAAAAGACTTGCTGCTGGAGCCATGTTGCCTGGAGTAATGGTTTACAACTGTTAAAACTTTCAAATTGGCCCAGAGTTTACTGTAAGAGGCACTTGGAAGCATGTTGAAGTGCAGTGTTCCTTCCAGCATGGTAAGACCTTCAGATGTCTGCTCTCTGTTGCTTGTCTTCATTATGCCTTGTTTTTCCTGGACATGACCTCTGCCCCTCAATTCAAGTACTCCCCTAAGCTTTTCTCGCCACTTCATGTATTCTGGCATTTTCCCTCAAAGAAAGGTCCTGTGTTACACTTATGGAAAAAATAGCCCAGTGCCAGGGTGGGGGTGGGGTGGGCAGTGCGTCCCCTTCAAGTTCTACCTGGCATTTCATTCTCCAGTCTTGCCTGTGCCTCTCCAACTGTTAGCTCACCTGTTTTGATCTGACATAGCTGAGGTTTTTCTTATCTTTATTTTGGTTTAAATTTTTAAAGTTCATAACCAGGTTTTCAAGAGGACAGGAATCCCGAGACCTGATTGTCAGCAAAGTAGGCAGTAATTACAGCCACTGTCACCTGGCGTGTGAACAGACATTGAAAAAACTGTCCATTGGCTAGCCTCAACCCAGTGTCCCACTTCTGCCAGCCATCTCATCATAGGCTGCTGGCCTCGGTCAGAAGAGGTGGGGACCTGGAGTGGACCAGGGTAGGGGAGACTGAGGGGCGCTTGAAAGGCTACAGCGGGAGAGCTGCTTTCACCAGCAGAACAGGTCTGCTGATGAAAGTTCTCTCCATTTTTGTTTGATTACTTATTCTGATTCTTAAATGCTCATCTGTATGTTCAGGTTTTCATATATTTTTGAGTCAATTTTGAAAATATGTAGTATACTAGAAAGAGATTCATTTTTCTAAGTTTTCAAATTTGTGGGCATAAATTTATATTTTAGAATTTCTGCTATATCAATAATTATGTCTCCTTTTTTCTCTGCTCTTTTTTGGAATGACTTATATATATATAAAATACATGAGTTTCAGGAAGAAACCTAAAGAGGATTTACATTTGCTCCTGGCAGCACCTCGGGCAGAAGCAGTCCTGGGTCACATTCACCCAGGTCTGAGGAGTGAGATGGGTTGAAGCCAGGCTTTAGTCCCTCTGAGAGCCAGACTATCTGTTTCACCCTTATCTGTAGGAAGTACCCTTGAGTATCCAGTTCCAAGTGTGAATCATTTATTAGGGTTCCCCTTCCTTGGTGGACCTGGACTTCTGTTTTTCTTCTCTTGCTCTCTAGGGTTATCCAAAGATGACCCCACTATATCAGCTACCTTTTCAGACATTGGCACATGCCCTTCAAAGAAAAGGTGCCCCAAACATTAGACTCATCTCTCTGAATTTCCTTTTGCTCCAAATTTTGATCCTGTAGTTCTTTCCTAGAATTTCCTTTTTCTCTAAAGTTTGATCCTGTAGCTCCTTCCTACTTTGTCTCTCTGATGCTATCAAAGGTATACTTTATATATATATAAACACACACATATACACACACATATATACACTATATATATATATTTTTTTTTCTTAATGCAAGGATTAGTCTGCATTACCTTGATGGCACTAAATGAGGCTGAAGTCCTTCTTGTATGTACTTTTTTAAGATAAGTGTTACTCTTAAGTATAGCATGCATACAGAAAAGCAGACAAATCTTGAGCATACTGCTCAGTTAATTACACAGGTGACTACTTGGTCCCTCACCCAGTCAAGAAACAATGTCAGCACCCAAGCCTGCCCCTCCCTTCCCCACCATGTCCCCTGCTCCCGTCTCCCTCATAATCACTTCTGCTTGGCCACTTGCTTCCTGAAAACGTAGGAAACCGGATCTCATTTGGTCCCTTTCCTTTGTCATGATGAAGTGCATAATTTTGTCCCAGTCCTTTCTCATTTGGTTTGCTCTTTACCTTTTCAATCTATTCCTGGGACGGCTTTCTCCCTTGTATATCATGTTTCTCCCCTTGTGACAAGCCCGCTTAAGCCTGTTAACAATTCGTCCCTTTAGATTGTACACAATACTTTGCTGTTTTCCTGAGTGTGATTTCTAGAAAGCCTTCCAAGCTCATGATCGTCTGCTGACACATAGAATATGTGATTTCAGGCTGTGATTGTGTTTTGTACACATTTAGGAACAGTTACCCAGAATACAAACCTGTTGCCTTATTTCTCGGGCTAGCCCTGCCCGTCACAGGAAACAAATCAGGAATTGTTTGGTTTGAAGTGTTCTCTTGATCTCACGTTGCTCAAAATGTGCTGTGGAATTGCAGGAAGAATTGCAGAGCAGTGACATTTTGCAACTGTCATCTTGGATCTCTTTCTGGCAGGTATCACCATTGACTTATCAAGGTTGACTTCTCAGTTCTCATTTATCACCCTCATCAGATTCACATTTTTGGCACAAACACCTGGCACAGTGGCTGGCATATGTTGGCATCTAATAACTAATTAGCTTGTGGTAATATGATATGAGGGATTCAGAAGTCAAGAATCAGGGACGTCCATGAGGTGAGACAGAAGTGGCCAGCCTTTTTCTCTTCCTTCCAGGTTTTTTGAAATATAATTGACATATACTACTATATAAATTTAAGGTGTGCAACATAGTGATTTGACTTATACACATCACAAAATAATTACCACAGTAAGTTTAAAGAACATCCATCAGAATTAAAGAAATAGAAAAAAATTCTCCTTGTAATGAGACGCTTTGGATTTACTCTCTTAACATAGGCTTTCATATATAACATGGAGCAGTGGGCCAGCCTTTTTTTTTTTTAAGTTAGAAATGAACCTGGCTTCTATCTCTCCCACTTCTGATTCTTGGCCATTTGTTAGATTTAATTTCTAGCATCAAAGAATCTGCATCCTGACAAAATGGGCATTTTATTTTTCCTGGTCCTTTTCATTAAGAAGTGGTGAGTATTGTGCAGAGTAAGCATAGCTTGCGCTTCGCATCAGTGCATAAGATCACAGTGAGCCCCCAGAATTCAGGGTTCAGCCAGAAGATAATCACCCAAGTGGATGTGATAAGTTTTCCCTCCAAAATGGGATCCCTTCCAGAACCAAGAGAATTAGAGTAGAAAATGTATCATAAAGGAAAACCCTTGTCTGAAACCTTGTGGGGTTCACTGAAGCCAGGATGTGTGAGCAGCTGGACCGAGGTTCAGCTGTAGCCAGGAAGGGAAGGCGGAGGAGAACTGAGGAGTCACATTTCAGCCCTGTTCTTGGGGGACAGGACTGAGCCCCAGCCTGGGCAGCTCCAAGGATCTCGTCTAGGGTGGGACAGTGGTGTCTCACCATGCTGTACCTTCAGTTCAGTTCAGTCACTCAGTTGTGTCTGACTCTTTGCAACTCCATGGACTGCAGCACACCAGGCCTCCCTGTCCATCACCAACTCCTGGAGTTTTCTCAGACTCATGCCTATTGAATCCGTGATGCCATCCAGCCATCTCATCCTCTCTCATCCCCTTCTCCTCCCACCTTCAATCTTTCCCAGCATCAGGGTGTTTTCCAGTGAGTCAGCTCTTTGCATCAGGTGGTCAAAGTAATGGAGTTTCAGCTTTAGCGTCAGTCCTTCCAATGAATATTCTGCACTGATTTCCTTTAGGATGGACTGATTGGATCTCCCTGCAGTCCAAGGGACTCTCAAGAGTCTTCTCCAACACCACAGTTCAAAACCATTAATTCTTCAGCGCTCAGCTTTCTTTATAGTCCAACTCTGACATCCACACTGCAGCTTGGCTTACCTGGAATCTTTAATGTCTCGTTAGGGATCAGCTTAGGCTGTTCTGTAAACTTGACATGCTAATACGTAGCACAGTGATGAACATCTCTGTCTTCTTGGAGTGGGGCAGGGGGCGCCTGCCTCGTCTAGTGGCCCCAGAGCTCCCCCTCCTGCTGCTCTCCCATCATGTTGACAGGTGGCCTCTTACTGTCTCTGGTCACTTCCCTCTTCCCCCTCCACACTCCAAGTGGAAAGATCCCTTTTGCTGCCCTGATCCTCTCAGTTCAGCTCCACTCAGAGCTCATGCCCAGAGTTTGTCCTCAGGGCAGATGGCCCCGCATCCACTGCAGTCCCTTTTCCTCACCCTGAAGTGGACCAGGGACCCCCTTTAAGGTGCACTGCCCAGCTCAGGCAGTGCCCCCCAGTGACTGGGAGGTGCTCACACCTGGGCCTAGCAGTGGGGCTTCTGCCTCCATGGCTTTGACCACACTGTGTAGCCACACCCTGAGCATACCTGGGCCAAGGCAATGCCCACTGGCTCCCACCAGACCTTGTGCTTCACTGTGAGCCCCTCTCAAGGTGGGTGGGTGATGGTGGGGAAGGGTCCTTGGGGCAAAACTGGGACCTGTCTCCAGTCGTTGTGTGGAACGTGTCAACACTTGGCTCCTCTCCATCTTGCCACTGTTTTTTTCCTCCTCTTCAGCTCCTCCCGGCTCGGCTCCCCTTTTACAGTCCCCCTAACTGATATTTCTCACCTCTGAAGAACAGTCTTTGAGCCACAGTGACAGGCTTCTGAAAAAAAAACAAATCACTGTGAAGGTGGGATTAGAGAAGGGACATTGGATCTGGGGACCTGAATGAGAGGCTTTTCTTTGGGGGGCAAGGGGCATCATGGGGAGTGCATGCACGTAAGACAGCCAAAAACCCAAAACGAAGCAGGAAGTGAGCTTTTAAAACATCCAAGATATGTATTCTTGTACTTTCACACTTGATCTCACCATTTGAGTCCTTGTTGGGTGACTTATCTGTTAACTTAACCTCCAGGAGACTCTGAACCTAGTGGGGAGGAGTCCTGAATCCCATCCTCCATGGTGTCCAACTAACTCTCACTTTTTCTCACTGCTCTCCCTCATCAATGTAAATCTGTTTTAATTTGCTTCTCATTTTGATGGACTGAATGTGTCTAAATCTGCTGCTTCAAGCAACTCTAGACTCATTTCCTCCATCACAGTGATGCTCAGATGTGTTCCACTAGAATTACCCTTCAATGAGTAAAAATGAATCTTTGTGATTTTGTGAACTTGCTCAAAAATATTATTCCTAAAACTTTGGTACCTGTTGTAGCTTGCCTACTAGAGAATGAAAAAATGCATGAGAGCGTCGAATGAATAAGGACAAATCTGTAGGAAGCCGCTGATCTCATTAGCTTTGATGGGTTGGGTTTTTATCATGGATGTGTGATTGTTATATTGTACATGTATATTCATTGTCTATTCATAAAACTTTTTCTGATTTGTGTGATGAAATTAAGTACATCAACACACTGGTGTTCTGCACAAAGTTCTGAGAACTCCAGGTGTCCTGCCGCCTTAAACACTGAAAGTGAAAGGAAAGTGAGGTCACTCAGTCATGTCCGACTCTTTGCTATCCCATGGACTGTAGCCCACCAGGCTCCTCCATCCATGGAATTTTCTAGGCAAGAGCACTGGAGTGGGCTGCCGTTTCCTTCTCCAGGGGATCTTCCCAACCCAGGGACTGAACCCAGGTCTCCTGCATTGCAGGCAGATGCTTTACCGTCCAAGTCACCAGGGAATCCCCAAACACTGAAAAACGCTGCTTTCTAGACCTTAAACCAATTTTTTTTTTAATTTTTTATTTTACTTTATTTTACTTTACAATGCTGTATTGGTTTTGCCATACATCAACATGAATCTGCCACGGGTATACATGAGTTCCCAATCCTGAACCCACCTCCCACCTCCCTCCCCATACCATCTCTCTGGGTCATCCCAGTGCACCAGCCCCAAGCATCCTGTATCCTGCATCGAACCTAGACTGTCAATTCGTTTCTTACATGATATTATACATGTTTCAATGCCATTCTTCCAAATCATCGCACCCTCTCCCTCTCCCACAGAGTCCAAAAGTCTGTTCTATACATCTATGTCGCTTTTGCTGTCTTGCATACAGGATTATCGTTACCATCTTTCTAAATTCCATATATATGTGTTAGTATACTGTATTGGTGTTTTTTCTTTCTGGCTTACTTCAGTCTGTATAATGGGCTCCAGTTTCATCCACTTCATTAGAACTGATTCAAATGTATTCTTTTTAATGGCTGAGTAATACTCCATTGTGTATATGTACCACAGCTTTCTTATCCATTCATCTGCTGATGGACATCTAGGTTGCTTCCATGTCCAGGCTATTATAAACAGTGCTGTGATGAACACTGGGGTACACATGTCTCTTTCAGTTCTGGTTTTCTCGGTGTGTATGCCCAGCAGTGGGATTGCTGGGTCATAAGGCAGTTCTATTTGCAGTTTTTTAAGGAGTCTCCACACTGTTCTCCATAGTGGCTGTACTAGTTTGCGTTTCCAGCAACAGTGTAAGAGGGTTCCCTTTTCTCCACACCTTGTTTTTCTTTCTGGCTTACTTCACTCTGTATAATCGGCTCCAGCGTCATCCACCTCATTAGAACTGATTCAAATGTATTCTTTTTAATGGCTGAGTAATACTCCATTGTGTATATGTACCACAGCTTTCTTATCCATTCATCTGCTGATGGACATCTAGGTTGCTTCCATGTCCAGGCTATTATAAACAGTGCTGTGATGAACACTGGGGTACACATGTCTCTTTCAGTTCTGGTTTTCTCGGTGTGTATGCCCAGCAGTGGGATTGCTGGGTCATAAGGCAGTTCTATTTGCAGTTTTTTAAGGAGTCTCCACACTGTTCTCCATAGTGGCTGTACTAGTTTGCGTTTCCAGCAACAGTGTAAGAGGGTTCCCTTTTCTCCACACCCTCTCCAGCATTTATTGCTTGTAGACTTTTGGATCGCAGCCATTCTGACTGGTGTGAAATGGTACCTCATGGTCTTGATTTGCATTTCTCTGATAATGAGTGATGTTGAGCATCTTTTCTTTTTTTTTATTTTTAATTTTATTTTACTTTACAATACTATATTGGTTTTGCCATACATTGACATGAATTCACCACAGGTGTACATGAGTTCCCAACCCTGAAACCCCCTCCCACCACCCTCCCCATATCATCTCTCTGGGTCATCCCAGTGCACCAGCCCCAAGCATCCTATATCCTGTATCGAACCTAGACTAGTGATTCGTTTCTTACATGATAGTATACTTATTTCAAGGCCATTCTCCCAAATCATCCCACCCTCTCCCTCTCCCAGAGTCCAAAAGTCTGTTCTTTATACATCTGTGTCTCCTTGTTGAGCATCTTTTCATGTGTTTGTTAGCCATCTGTATGTCTTCTTTGGAGAAATGTCTATTTAGTACTGGCTCATGACACTGACAGTCCTTACTGATAAGCTGAAGTACGGATCATGAGGACACATGCTGACCATGCTTGTTGGAGCACAATTACATCTGTCATCATGAGCATGGGCTTCTTTGGTGGCTCAGTGGTAAAGAACCCGCCTGCAGTGCAGAAAACTGGTTCTTCTTCAATCCCTGGGTCGGGAAGATCCCCTAGAGAAGGGAGTGGCACCCACTCCAGTATTCTTGCCTGGAGAATCTCATGGACAGAGTCTGGTGGGCTACAGTCCATAGTGTTACAAAAGAGTTGGATACAACTTAGCGACTAAAACAGTAACAGTCAGGAGCATACTTGAAATTGGTTTCCACTGTTTTGAAAGATGCAGTTACTCCGAATTAGGGATGTGCTTGTCTGACATCCTCCGAAGCCCAGCACTGACAGGAGATGCTGTTTCACCTGATTCCCAGCATCTACCCAGGAGGGCCAGTTAGCATGGACTGTTTCCTTGCTCGCATCCTGCCAGCCTTTCCTCCACAGTTAACTCATTTGTTCATTCACAACGATGATTTGGTATCATCTCCTTTCTTGTTTCTTCTTTTTGTCTTTGGGATTATTTTAGAAGCTTCTTGGATGATTGAGTATTTGAATAGTAAAATGATTAGGTTTTTTCATTGCAATACAGTATTGCGAGGGCAGGTAACAAGCAGGCACAGTCTTTCCCATGGTGCTCTGCTCAATTTTTACTGGTCTCCTGCAGGAGGGTAAGCATCAATAGCCAAGTGTTCAGTCCTTTCACGCTGGTCCCTCCCTGGGTGCTGCTTCTCCCATTTCAGTGTCATCACTGAGGTGGACCCAGATCACTGACTGCCCTGGACGGCACTTCCAATCATCAAACATAATTGGCGTCATAAGAACATCACCTGTCCTGGAGAAGTGACTTATATATACTAACTTATATCAGGATCTGACCACTGGCAGAGCCTCAGTGAGCTCGTCCACCACCCATCATTCCTTCTGGTCCTCCTCATATGCTGGAACTGTGCCAGCCCAACCTGAGCCTCCTAGTGTCTTCTGCAGATGCACACACACATGCATGCATACACACACCCCAGTGCACACAAACATATGGAGACAGATGTGTAATAGCGCAGCAGAAGTCTGATGTTTGGCTTAGGGGCCTCCATCAGTCATTACGCTGCAGCAAAGTTGGTTCTACCCTGGACAGTAAGATGCCCCTTTACCAAAAGCACCTGCTCAGTTCAGTTCAGTTGTTCAGTCATGTCTGACTCTTTGCGACGCCATGGACTGCAGCATACCAGACTTCCCTGTCCATCACCAACTCCTGGAGCTTACTCAAATTCATGTCCATCACGTAGGTGACGCCATCCAACCATCTCATCCTCTGTCGTCCCCTTCTTCTCCCACCGTCAATCTTTCCCAGCATCAGGGTCTTTTCAAATGAGTCAGTTCTTCGCATCAGATAAGCAAAGTATTATAGTTTCAGCTTCAGCATCAGTCCTTCCAATGGATGTTCAGGACTGATGTCCTTTAGGATGAACTGGTTGGATCTCCTTGCAGTCCAAGGGACTCTCAAGAGTCACCACAGTTCAAAAGCATCAATTCTTCAGCATTCAACTTTCTTAACAGTCCAATTCTCACATCCATATATATGACTACTGGAAAAACCATAGCTTTGAGTAGATGGACCTTTGTTGGCAAAGTAATGTCTCTGTTTTTTAATATGCTGTCTAGGTTGGGCATAGCTTTTCTTCCAAGGAGTGAGCGTCTTTTAATTTCATGGCTGCAGTCACCATCTGCAGTGACTTTGGAGCCCCCCAAAATAAAGTCTGTCACTGTTTCCATTGTTTCCCTGTATATTTGCCATGAAGTTGTCAGGCGAGTGTATGTTCCTTGGTTATTTGTCTCATCACAACAAAGATTTGGAGTGGCGGACATTAAAGGCCCCTTGGCGTGTCACAGCTCTCAGGTCTTAGACAGACCGTGTTATAGCTCTCAGGTCTCGAATGGACTGTGTTATAGCTCTTAGACAAATCAGTGTTACAGCTCTTATTTTATTTAGAAGATAGCAGGAAAATCCATCTTCGAGGCGTGAGGGCACGTCGATCCAAAGACGTGAAGAGAAGAGCGCCCCAACGCGCATGCTGGAGAGAGAGCCCTTTGGCTCCTCTTTTATATATTTTTTTCTTCCCCCTGGGCCTGCCCTATGCAAATTGGGCTTAGTCAGGAGTGCTGTTCTACCTGAAGTCCTCACTCCAGTCCTCGGACCTTCCTTTGACCTTCCTCTGTTCTATTTTCACGGACTTTTCCCTTCCTTGTCTTTTAGCCACCTCCATTTTGGACTCCTTTTCCTATTCCTACTGCCTAACAGTGATGGGACCGAATGCCATGATCTTAGTTTTCTGAATGTTGAGTTTTAAGCCAGCTTTTCTACTCACCTCTTTCACTTTCATCAAGAGGCTCTAGCGTTTAATTATAGAACCGCTGATGATAATGTCTAATAAAAATTCTTTACTGTGTTCATAGTATTATATTTTTAAAAACGTCTCCAAAATATGTGGCCTGATGGTATTAAGTTTTGCAAAGGCATCAAGTAGTCTGATAAGTCATTCACCCTGCGTGTTCATCGGAACTCTTGCCTGGAGAATCCTAGGGACAGGGGTGCCTGGTGGGCTGCTGCCTATGGAGTCGCACAGAGTCAGACACGACTGAAGTGACTTAGCAGCAGCAGCTGCATGTTCATTTTTGCAGCAGGGATTTCAAGCCAGGCTCTGCAGACCTGTTGCATGCACCTCCGATTGGAGAGCACAGCCAGCACCCTAAGGGAGACATGCCCCTGGTGACACGTCAGGGATGTAACAAACAGCCTGGGAGCAAACGTGTTCAGCTTTCACTGCCCCCTCCCGAGGCAGGGCTGATTTTTATCAACCTGGGTGTGAAATTTGGGAGCCCCAGAAATTCTTGGCTACTAAAAACTGGGTTCTGGGTTCAGACTGGTTCTCTCTGTTGAAAGGTGAAAGGAGAACACCTATTATAAATCAAGCCTTCCAGAATCTCATTAAGGAACTTAAGAAAACAGGTAGTCTGGGAGAGGCAGCAGTTCTGAAAACTGAAGTGGAACCAAATAAGAAGGTCTGTTTGGAGGCCAGCAAAAGGGAAAGGCAAAGGTTTTCCTTGTCAGGCCTCTGCTGTTTTAAAGAAAGAGCCGCCTCACAGGCGCGGGTGCTGGGGTCCCAGCTGTCAGCGCCATCACCCGGCCTCCAGGTGAAGACAAGGAGCCTTGTTTCCCGGGTGAAGAGAGGAGCCTTGTTCGTGACCCCTGGCCCGCGGCACCACAGACCCCTGCCCCCCGCCCCCCGCCCTGGCCTTTGTG
>SJXQ01004670.1:118073-203695 GCA_006408695.1 Aepyceros melampus
GGGGGTGTGGCTGTTTGTGGGTGTTTGTGTGTGTGGGAGTGTGTGTGTGTGTGTGTGTGTGTGTGTGTGTGTGTGTACACGTATGGGTGAGTGGGTGGATGAATGGGCATCACGGGAGGTTTTCTCTTACTGGCGAAGGTGCTAAATTGCTTCAGGAAGACCTGTAAGCGACACAGATTGAATTAGCTACTGCAGTTTTGACTGACGTTGGTTGGGCTTTGGTTCATTAGTTACATTGGGTTTGGCCAAAAAGTCCATTTGGGTTTTTCCTTAACAGCTTGCAGGAAAACCGACCAAACTTTTTGGCCAACCCAATAGTTTGCAGCAATTGTGGGTTCAGAACATGAGGTACGAGAATGCATTCTGTTACTTCTGTTAAACTCAGGAACCTCATGGGTCTTAGGATTTTTCAGTGTTGTTCATTGTAATCAACAAATTTCCTTGTGCGTTAAATGCAGAAAAACAGACCTAGGATCTAATGGAATGATGGTTTTAAAATATCTATTCTATCCAGATCACATGGGTTCTTAGTGAAAAGATCAAAGCCACCTTATGTTTCAAAAAGAAACTATGACCTACCAAAGCTGTGAGTTTCCAGGCGAGGATTCTGCAAGCTCTGGAATCCGATGGAGACTTAGCAGGCCATGTTGCCTTCTTCCCACCTTCACGTGTGTGGGTTATTTCTTCATGACATGCTCACATTCCACCGCAACCTCTGTGTGTGATGCCTGCTTGTTGCTCTTTCTGAAATAGTTTCCTCCCTAAAACTTTGTTCTGGATATAACTGACTGCCTTCTGATTCTTCCATTTTCTTAAAGAGACAGTAAACATCATCCATAAAACTTTCAACAAGTAACATTGTGTTGTTTAAATTGTGTAAGCAGACTCGTCCCTGCCTGGAATCCAGGCCCATACCATGCAAAGACTGCGTCTCCTGGAGAAAATGAAACCCCAAAGTCAGGCTCCTGTCACTGCAGCTGAAGCACGTGCTTACCGAGTGCCCCGGAGATGACAGCCAGGGCAGATGGGAAAGTCATGTGCTAGAGTCAAGGAGAAACTTATTTTCTGTTTGCCAAGCAGGAATTCTCAGTTTTTGATACTGAAAGAAAAAGCATCTTTTCTCCCTTTATTTCTTTTTTTAAAAAAACTCTACCTTGACTGCTCACGTTAGCCTGGCATGAAGTTGCTTTCTTGTAAATTATGTCCTAAATTCTGTGTGACTGAAAATAAAGCTTTCTCAGAAAGTAATTAGTTTAAATTTAGCCAAGACATAATTTATTGTATGCTTAAGTATTATTGGATAAAATAAAATGACGTTAAAGCAGCCATTTGTGTTATTAGCAGTTGCTTGTCCTCAAGCAGGTTTGTCCTCTTGCTGGACCTCACAGAAAGCAAACGAGTGGTAGGGGCCCAGTGCGTTGGTGCCCAGACACCCTCTCCCCAGGAGAGAGACGGGCTGTCAGGCCAGTGCTCTTCCAGCTGAAGTGTTCTGGTAGGAATGCAAATAGAAGACACAGAAGGATTGGGCTCTTGAATTTGAAAATGGTATTTTCATCACACATTGTCTTTAATCTTTTAACTCTGTACATTGTGTGAATTATTTAAGTTGTTTGCAGGCAAGAGTTGATGGCTATTTTGCAAACTAAAGTCTGTCCCATGGGGAGATAAATGTTAGAAATCCTCAACTCAGAGCCACTCATCTTTCGGCACATAAGGTTAGGAGTTCATCTCGGGCGGGCCATAGCTCCGTGGGGACAGTGCTGGTGGCTGTCTCACTGACCATCTTGTAGATCATTCCTTGCTGAGCCCTGGAAGCCCTGGGCCGTTGTGACACCACCGTGTAAAAACAGACTATAGTAGCACACACGTCATGAATGGTCTCATGTGGGTTTAAATCTTGTCCTGTCGTTCAGCACACAGTGTCCTTAAGAGTGCCGTCAGCGTCCTGTGAAACCCCAAGTACCCTTGCTGTTCTCAACAGGCCTCTTAGTCATGTGGGGGAAGACTTGTCAGATGGGGCGTAGCTGGAGGACAGCACAGGGTGGGATGCTGTCCACTTCATGCTGGAGTAACTCAGGGATGAGAAAGATCCCTGTGAAGGAGGCAGTTGGAGACACTGCCAGACAAGGGTCAGGGCAGCTGATCTGAGCAGGCCTGATATCTGGACTCAGCAGACTGCTTAAGAGGGAAGGCATTTGGCATATGATTGCTCACTGGCCCTGCCATGGTGGTACTTGGGATGGAGATCGGGGGAGGATGCTGGAGTCGGGGAGCATTGTCCATAAGGAGCTTATAACAGTAACCAGACCCCACTGATTGGCTTTCTCTTCTCATCATTCCTAAAAGTGGCAGAGGTAAGATACTCATCCCTGGGGGGCACTGCCGCATTCTGCCTTGGCACAGCAGCATGAGCCGATGTCTGCCTAGCTCCCCTGCTGTACTCGGGTTTGCAAGGATATAGAAGCCACATCCCTTGCTCAGGGCTCACTCCCAGTCCCCCTGGTTGGAAAGTGAGTCTACAGGCCATCTAAGCTGGAGATTCCGGCCCACAGCATGGCTTTGTTTATCAAGTGCAGTTTTTAACATTCTTCTGAATAGTTGCCCCATGTTAAAATCTGAGAGATATCCTATAAAAATAAAACCGGCAATGGTGAGTTTCCTTCTTCTCTTAACAACTGGAAAGATCTAGCCTCACTGAGACACTCTGCCATGGGAGCCTGGGGTGACCAGCCCTTTAAGGTTGACACATCCCCCAGCCCACCATCGGTGGGTGTGTGGGTCCTCCCTGTCTGCTGCCCACCACTGCACTCACATCTGCGAGCTCGTCCCCTGCCACCCAGAGCAGAGTGTTGGTCCCCCAGCCCCTCTCCCTCCCAACCCCGTCCACAGCTACAGCTGCCAGGAGACCAGCCATGACTCAAATACCCACGACGTTTATCGCTGTTTCTTTGCCAGAGTTTTATACTGAATCTTATTTCCTGTTACTATCCAGTCACCACCCTGGCCAGCTTATCTCCTTGCTGGGCCCCACCCCCTCTTACCCTGGCTTTCCCTTGCCTTTGCCTTGCTGCCGCCTGGCTTCAGCTATGGTCTCCCTCTGTCTGCATCCTGCCCAGCACGGGGCCCTGCCCCACCTTCCTGACCATCTTCCCCTCTACGTATCATCACTGCTCTGAAATTGCTTATCTTCGTTGTCTTAAGGGCAGGTCTCACTGTGTGAATTGGTTGATGACAAGATACAGCCTTCTAGGGAGAATCGGGACCCAGAGTTTGTTTTCGAAAAAGCTGGTAGACATAGGTACTGCACATCCCACGGGCAAGGAGGTTTGGGGCAGCCGAGGTCAGGCAGTGAGGACCACATGGGCCACAGGCTCAGGGTTTAGACAAGAGCTGAGACTTGGCCTGGAGCTGGGGGTGCCAGCAGAGGGGCCCAGAGTCCAAACAAGGCTTGAATCTGGGGACCCGTTTCTGTTTCCTACCCAGGGTAAAGGCCTGCTCAGGGTGGGGCGGCGGTGGGGGTGGGAAGGAAGCCTCCAGTGTACAGATGGAACAGGTCTTTTTCATCCTGTATCATCAGGCACATGGCCATCGAATAGATCGAGTAACTTAGCCCAACCGTTAGATCTCTCCCAACTGTTATACTGATCACAAATTAGTAATACTTTGCTATGAACATTGCTTTATAAGTTGCTTTGTTTTCCTCTTGGGGAATGTGTTGTATATTGCCAGCTACATATATGATCAGTTTCTTTAAAGGAGAAGTATTTTGTCTTTGATATCTTCTCCCATGACTTTTTAGAATCATGCAAACAGTCTTTTTTTTTTTTTTTTTTTAAGAGGAATTTACTAACCAAGCTCTTTGGAGACTGTTGTGACCCTGACAGACCTAACCTAGAACAGTTAACACTCCACCAGTGTCCCTGTGGACTGCAAACAGATGACAAGAGCTAAATCCCTCTTTCCACTCCTTCCTGTTCTTTCTAAAAATAAAGAAAATTTCATTACAGTGGGATCTGAATGGAGAAATAATAGTCATTTTTTCTGCATTCAGAAATAGAGGACGTAACCTCTACTTCAGCCAGCAGTTTTCAATTTCTTAGCAGTGACAATTTAAGTAAATTTCATATGAGTGGAGGAGATCTAACTTTGTTATGATTGACAATGTGAAATTAGCCTTTTCAGCTGTTCAGATTATCTGGTGTTCCTATCAGTCAGGTGGGATGTGCAGTGAGATTGCACAGCTATGGATGTGAACCTCACTGAAGTCTGCAAAGGGTTAAAAGCCACTTCCTCTGATGGATTTAAAACAGCCACCTTTGCACAGACAAGTTTTTGAAACCACCCCGTTTTGCATCTTTGTCAAGAGACAGTTTAGTTGTTGCATCTTTATGTTTAGATTATATTAAAGATATATTTCAATAAACCATGAAGAGCCACCATAGATTCTAGAAGCTGACCATCTGGGCTCAAATAAACATCTCCGGCGGCACCTGTTTTATTTTATAGGCTCTGTAACCACAGTGACATCCTACGAAAAGGCCCTGATGCCTGCAGAGCCACCGTCCTTCACCAGCTCCCGCGACTCTGCCCGGGGGTGGTAGTGACAAAAAGCAAGTCAGGTATGACAGTCATCAAGTTGCTGCTGTGGTGGGTAGGCCCTTCTCATTCCCAGATAAGGGTGGAAAAACACTGCTTTACACAGTCAGCTCTGTGCTGGGCACCCGGAGCATCGATTTAACTGTGGCCTCACCATCTACTTCTTTGTGAATATATTTGTTTCTCACTGTTAATTGGATACATCTGCTAAATCCCTGCTCATATATCTTGCTCAGTCCCTGCACAGGTATCTGCTGAACCCCTGCCCGTAGCAACATTTTAAGGCATACTAGTAGGGAGGGAACACGGGTAAGCTCAGTCTCACATGTTCACATAATTTGGTGAACACCCAGGTTGTAGTCTAGCAGAACCTCGTGCTGGACAGATATCTTTGCCAGATCCAAACCCCAGATGGGTCCCTGCATTGCCAAGGTCATGCTGGTAATGCCAGCCTCTGATGAATATAGTTCCTGTACCAACAGCATCAACACATCCTGGAAGCTCGTTAGAAACGCGCATTCTTAGAGAAGGAAATGGCAACCCACTCCAGTATTCTTGCTTGGAGAATCTCATGGACTGAGGAGCCTGATGGGCTGCAGTCCATGGGGTCATAAAGAGTCAGACACGACTGAGTGACTTTACTTACTTACTTACTTACTTACATATTCTTCAGTTTGAAGTCTTTTTACATATTTTACAAATTATCTAATTGGATCTTTTGGGTTTTATTGCTGAATTAAAAAAAAACTTTTTATTTTATATTACAAGTACAGCCAATTATAGTGTTGTGATAGTTTCAGATTCGCAGCAAAATGACCCAGAAAAAATATGAGTTATGGTAGGTATATATTCAAATTTTTAAGAAACTACCAAATTATTTTCCAGTGTTTGTAGCATTTTGTATTCTTACCAATATTGTAATAGTGTTCTAGTTGCTCTACATTCTTACAGACTCATAGTGAAGCTTTTAAATATAAGCCATTCAAATTTGAGTGTAATATTTCCTCCTTATGGTTTACATTGTATTTCTTAAATGGCTAATTATATTAAATATCTTTTCATGAGTTTATTTGCCATTTGTACATCTTCTTTGATGAAGTATCTGTTAAAATACTTCTAGTTTTAATTAGGCTGTCTTTTTATAACTGAGTTGAAGTTTTTTGTATTTTCAGATACACATCCTTTGTCAGATATATTTTGCAAATATTTCTCCTACTCTAAATTTCTTTTTTCTGTTTCTTTTGAAGAGTAAAGAGTTTTTTCCCCCCCAAAAAAAAGAAACGCGCGTTCTTGGATCCCACCCCAGACCTACTGAACCAGGGGTCTGGAGGTTGGGCCCTGCCATCTGGGCTTGAATGCATGCTTACCTCCGCTCCCTCAAGTGTGAGAGCGCTGCTCCAGCCATGTGCCTTCTGTGGCTCAAAAGCGGGCGTGAGCGAACAGGGTTAATCGTTTGCAGAGTGGTTGGCACACGTGAGTCATGGTTCTTTCTGAATCAGTCAGAAATCTATCCCTCCTTCTCAGCACTCTGGGTGTCTTGTCAGGGCCTCCGAAGCTTTGTGGCATCTGGGCTTCTGAATTAAATTCACAGCATTGCAGATAGATAATATGTGTAGTGGTTTCTCCAGTGCTGCCCCTGGTAGGTGCCTAATTCATGGGTGCATGAATGTTACCAGTGTCCTTACCCTGATTTTTATTTGGGGGACTGACTGAAGTGAACTCCCCTCACTGAAGTCTGTCCCCACTGTTTTCTAGCCGAGAACAAATGGCTGCTCAGGTGTGGTCAGCCCACCTGAAAGGGCCTTGTCTGGCCGGGAGAGTGAGATGGCTTTCAGGTCTGATTGTCTTAAATCTGGTGTCAGCTGTCCTTTCTGTGTGTCATGCAGACTCTTTTGTATAAGGATATAAACAGGCAGGATAATGTGGTTTTTCATGAGTGGAATTCGGCATAAATCCAAATTGGGTCCCATCAGGGCGTGAGGAGCCGTCAGGGTAATGGTCTCTAAAAGGACCTTGTCCCAAGAAAACGTGGCTGACACAGGACTCCATCCCACAGACCGCAGAGTAAGGGTCACCAGTGCTGAACGTGTTTACATCCACTTCTGAATCTTGCTGTGATCTCCACACTACAGAGAATGTGGGACCTGCCCATCCTGGTCAGTAGCTTTTCAGCTTACAGCAGTGAAGGGCGATGCATGGAAATCCTCTTTCGTGTTTTTTATCATGCAAAGTGAAGATAAAGGCAGTCTTAAAATGCCCTTTACAAGGGTGGGAGAAGCTGGCTAAAGAGGAGTCTCTTGGGCTGTTTGGTGGTTGTGTGCAGTAAGGCTCTTCAGCTGGACCCCCCACTTTTTTCTCACTGTCTTCTGTGTCTGTTGATATACTGTTTGGCATAAACCACAGTGGTGGTATGTCGCATGAAGGCATATACGCATTTATAATTCTCTCTGTGGACTGAGTTGTTAGACTAGGTGATTCATCATGTGACTCTCTTAACCTGGGCTGCCAGACTGTGGCATGGTGATAAGATATGCCATCTCCATCGACTCGGCCCGCGTTTGTTACAGTTTCTCAACATGCATAAATAGAGCGTCCATTCCCATTATGAGAGGTTGCATTTTCCATGACTGTTGATCTACAGTTATGTATAAATCAGCCTTCCAAGAAGAAATGATCTTTCTTTATGACCAACACAAATTTTAAAATTAATATCTGGAGCCTTCGGAACTGTGTCTCTGCCATAGTCATTTTTTAAAGCCAGATAAAGAAGTCAGGAATGGTTCCTGAAGTCACTGTTGTGGTCTGTTATAATCAGAACTACCCCATGTCATCACTGAGGATGCTATTCCTTGCATACTGATTGCCACTGGCTCCCTCTCTAGCCTCAGAAAAAGCCCCAGGTGTCTACCTGACCTTTGAGAGACAGGCAGTCAGGTCTTAGCTGCCAGTCCTTCCTAACAGGTCTTAATCCCAGCATCGTGCTCCCTTGCCCTCCGCGTGTTCACCACCTCCTGTGCCCTCAGTGCCCAGGAGGTATTCCTAGTGCTGTGCTCAGTCATCAGTCATGTCCAGCTCTTTGCGACCCCATGGACTGTAGCCCGCCAGGCTCCTCTGTCCATGGACTTCTCCAGGCAGGAATACTGGAGTGGGTTGCCATGCTCTCCTCCAGGGGATCTTCACAACCCAGGGGTTGAACCCAGGTCTCCTGCATTACAGGCAAGGTATTGCTAGGTATTTGCCTATATGGGGTATTCCTATCTTCCAGGGACAGCCCTTAGACTGAAGCTGTCAGCTGGTCCTTCCAGAAACACAGATTTGAAGAGAATCATCTACTTCTGTTTCTCAATTGTTGATGACATTGATGTCAACTGGGCAGAATGGGAAGGCTCTAACATCGTATGGACTCCTGAAAGCCTGTAAACAGAGCCATGTTTTGTGTGGCTGTGGCCCTGCTTGTGCCCCTGACCAAACCTTGGCAAGCAACATCCGTCTCTTTGCTTCTGTTCCATCCGGAAAATGGACACCTGGTCCACAGCATAGATTGGAAAGATAGATTTCTGAATTCTCTATCACAAAAAGAAGGCTCTTCAAAGAAAAAAAGGACAAAACCATTCCTATGATCATTATTATTGTTATTACTGATTTTTGTTATACCTGGGATTAAATGTTGTAAGACCTTCATGTGAAAGGCTTACTGTTACTAGTAAGTTGTTATTTTAGACAATTAAGAGTTTTTAAAATATGATGCATGTCATTTGAGGCAGTCTATTTTTTAAAAAAATCATTCTTTATTGCCTCCTGGAAAATATATTTTAACATAAAAGTGATTATTTAATCACTTTGTCTTCTATAGAAGCCGTAATGAGACTACCCATGATTTTATGTCTTTTCCAGGTGCAATTAATTGTCTCTATCTGTTGCTCCTTTCAGATACATTCGCCCCATTGTGCTCTCAAACTAATGCTGAAAAATAGTCAGGTTTCTAGGATTTGGAGTATAGTATGTAGAATCTATTTTATTCTGCTTATGTTCAGAATAAAATTCAAGATATTTATTATTTTGTCTGCATTTAAAACTTTGTCAGATTACCCATCTGTTGTAAATCAGTTGTAGTTAGGAAATGCTGATACCTTTGCTTAGATTGCAGTTTTCTCATTGGAAACCATTATAGGTGTATGAAATTAATTGTAGACTTTAAAATCTATTTTTAATTAGAGGAGTATATAATTGAGCTGACATGCTTTGTTTTTTGTTTTTTTTTTTCTATATGACGTTGATACTAGAAACTTTGCAAAGTGAAGTGGACAAAAGAGGAAAAAACTCATTTAAGTCCTCTGAACTGCTCCGTAGATGTTCTAATTCTGTGTTTGTGTAGAACTAGGGGCAGGACTCCATGCAGGGTCCACCATGGCCCAAACCCTCCTGGTTGCCAGATGTTGGCTTAGCCACTCAGAAGTCACAGATTCTGATGCTGTTTCTCCTCCAGAAGTTCATTTGCTTTTTGAGCCTGTGGGTTTTCTCCTTTTATGAAGCAAGTGTAATAATTACAGAAAACCTCAGCTAGTGCTTTCATGCCAGGACACAAATGATGGTTACAGTTGGAAGAGGTGTTAGTAACCAGAGTCTTGCCCTTGGCTTTGCTTCTGCAGAAACCATGTGTCTCAGTCACCAGAGA
Organism: Aepyceros melampus; assembly: GCA_006408695.1. NCBI lineage: Eukaryota > Metazoa > Chordata > Mammalia > Artiodactyla > Bovidae > Aepyceros > Aepyceros melampus. The sequence goes on from SJXQ01004670.1 coordinate 127,345, forward strand.
GGTTGGTGTCTGATAAGTCAGTGCATCCCAACTAACTCATCCTCATTAAACTTGTTTTCAAGTTGAATTCAACCTAACTAAATATGCTTTCTAGATAGAAACAATTGATTTTACTCATTATGAGAAATATACCTGCTGACTGGACTAGAATTTGACAATGGCCCGTGTGTGCGTTTTCCTAGGAGGGAAATCACTGTAAACCCAGATGCAAATGCAAAGGGTAACTCATTGACATAGAATAGATCAGAGGACTTGGAAGGTTTATGATGTTGGTGAGGTCTAGGTGTCACCAGGAGAGACAAGTTGCTCAAGGGGCTTACTACCAGACCAGCCAGGAACCTTGGAATCATCTGGGGAAGTTTTTAAATAAGTTCAAGGATTCCAGTGATGCATCCCACTTTATTCAAGTCTTGGGGAAAAGCAGGGGTAGGTTAGGCCAAATCTTATAACAATTAAGATTTCTTTTTAAAGGTTCTGAATTACACCTAGACTTTTTCCCCATTTTATTATGAAAATTTCCAAACATACAGAAAAGTGAGAAAAACTGTAATGCCAACATACCTACCATCCAGCTTCTAGCATTGACATTTTATTACACTCCCAAATCTATTTTCCTTCCATCTATCCGTCAATTCCAATCTGTTATTTTTATGCATTTCCAAGTAAGTTGTACATATTACTACACAGATTTTTAGTATATACTTTGACATGTTTTGGAGAAGGAAATGGCAACCCACTCCGGTACTCATATCTGGAAAATCCCATGGACGGAGAAGCCTGATAGGCTATAGTCCATGGGGTAGCAAAAGGGCTGGACATGACTGAGCAACTTGACTTTCACTTTGACATGTTGAAACATCTACAGAAGTAGGTGTGAATATAATGAAGTCCCACGTACCCTCTCCCAGACCCACAGTTGTCAACATTTTGCTAGTCTTGTTTTATCTCTTTCCCTCACCCACACTTTTTCTTCATTAGTTTAAAACAGACAACATTTTTTCCTCTCACAAATACATCTCTAACATACAAGTATCTAATACTTGACCACTTAAGATAATTCTTTGTTACCTATTCCTTGTCAGTTTGCTTTGGTTTTCTCAAAAGCAGTCTGTCTACATTTTCAGTCTTTGAACCAGGATCCAAATGTAAACTGTAAACTGCTGGTTGGATTGGGATCCAGAACTATATTCCAGGCAGGTTATTCTGGCAGAACGCCATCACAGGCAGTGCTGGTCCTTCTTACTTCACCTCCTCAGGTGGCACATGACTGCTCGTCCCTTCGTGTGTGTTCCCAGGACTGGGCTGAGGACTTGAGCACTGGCAGACGGGTGCCTCTGATTCAAAGCTTCCATTATGCAGTTTCCTCAACATTATGATCATTTCCTAGGTGCATTCATTAATTTGGACTTAGAAAACAGTGACTTTTCTAATGCAGCCCTTTCTTTGTATTATTAATTGAAAAAACTTTTCCCATCGACTACTTGGTAACTCTGAATTTTTTTTTTTTAATTTGTGTTTTTTGTTGTTGACCACAAAGGCAGGACAAATGCTTGACTCCATCCCTTTCTTTAACCAGTTTCCAGAATAACAAATTTTTTCTCTAGCAGCATCCAAAGGTTGGTTTGTTGATACTTTGGTGGTAAAAACACACATAAACATAAAATTTACCACCTTAACCATTTTAAGTGTGCAGTTCAGTAGCATTAAGTACATTCACATTTTTGTGCATCAGATCTCTAGAGCTTTGTCGTCTTACAGAACTGGAGCTCTGTCCCCATTAAACAAGTCCTCAGTCCTCCTTCCCCTACCCTCTGGCAGCCACCACTCTGCTCTGCCTCTGAATTTGACTATTCTCGGCATCTTGTGTAAGTGGAATCATACTGCTTTTTTGTGACTGGCTTATATAATGGAGTAGAATGTCATGTTGTAGTACATCTATGTTGTAGTCTGTGACAAAGATTTCTTTCCTTTTCCAGGCTGAACCCAAAGGTTTTTTATTATTTATCTTTTAAATGAACTCATGTATTTTTATACATGCACCGCATTCCAGTCCATGTTAGTCATCCTTCTTTTGGCTCTCACACTATCTCGTCTTTGGCCAGTGGGTGCCTCTTCAGCACAACCCCTGAGGCCTGTTCACACAACTCAGGGTCCGAGAGCTTCTTCGCTTCCTGGGACAAGGTGCTCCAGGTTCATCTGATGCATTTCCTGCCCCTGGCCTGAAATATAGCACATTTTTTCTTCTGTTTAGTATCTAAATACTATATTATAGGCAGCAATATAGGCTTACGTTGGATTTTTTCCTAATAGTAACTTATTTAAAAAAATATTGAAAGTACTGCAAGAGTATAATAAGAATAAACTAATTGAGGTGGAGATATGAACTGTTGTTTTGCTTTACATTTAAGAGGAGCCTGACCACCTCTGCACTACTTAGAAACAGTGGCCACACGTCAGAATCACTCTGAGAGCTTAAAGAAAGACTTTAAGACTTCAGTTTGCTGGGTTCCCCTCTGCCAGCCTAGTTTTCCTGAACTCTGAAGCAGTGGCGTGAAGTACCTAGATGATGCAAAACCCCCCGGGTGGTCGCAGGGTGCAGACAGAGTTGAGAATGCTCATCTATCAATGATACCATAACTAAAATAAAATGAAAGTTACCCCCCAAAAAGAAACCTGAACTCTGGAAACCCTCTTATCCCAGATTATATTAGGTTCCAGACTTTTCTGTGTAAACTGTCTTCTGCTATCATGATTGTGGGGACCTTTAACAATATAGGAGACTCATAAGTCACCCAGCATTGCACATGTCTAATGGGACTCCTAATTGTGTTTCATAGGTTTGAACAAGTACCAGCCTCAGGCTTATTAAGGACACGATTGGGTCAACATACTGCCACCCTGAAAGGACATGATACTTCTGTCCAAGAAGAGGAAGTAGCGAAGCTGTCTGAAGTTTTCCTGGTCAGTAAACTGGACCAGAGGACAAAGGTTAATACTTTTTATTCTTTAAAATAAGTTTCAAATTGTACAAGTTAGTCATTTGAGAAAATAGTTAACATCCTTAACAATGATTAACATATTTGAAAAATGTAAATTATAAGTGAGCTTTTGTGGTTGGTTGGATGAACTTTGATCTCAGACCTTTTGCATAGTATTTTGTGTAGGCGTTTCAGGTCCTTTCTTACATAAGGTTAACTTGGGGCCTAAAGGTAACCTAATTAAACATACCTACCGCAACATTTGTCCAGGGAGCTTAGGAGCCTCTTGGAGAATTCTGGTTTTCTTTCTCTACACCATCCTTTAAACATACTGTGTGGTCATTTTTGTCAACTCAGCAAATATGTATTTGTCCACTTCCGTGGATTAGGCAGCAGCCCAGATCTATGGGGGAGAGAGAGAGAAATCCCATGTGGCCCCTCCTCAGGGGGATGGCAGAGTGAGTGTCTGCAGTAGGAACATGGCAGAGGGCTTAGACCCTCCAGAAGGGGAGCCAGCATCTGGAGAAGCAGGGAGGACAGACCTGATGACAGAGGAAACCGAGGGGCATGCGAAGGTGACCCTGAAAAGCCAGGCAGGATTTCAGCAGGCTCTGAGAGGGTGGGTGACAGACTTAGGGGCCAAAGAACAGGTTGAGAAAGTGCACACTTTCCCAGGAAACGGAGCCATTGTCGTGGCTGAGGAGCAGACTACACCTGGGGACAGGGACCAGAGGTTGTACAGAGTCTGGCCCAGCTCAGGAGAGGTGTTCACGGATTCAGCAGAGTTTGGGAAGCCGCAGAGCCCCTTGAGCCAGGCTGCAGGAGGGGCCTCAGGGAATTTAGTTCCTGTGGACTGGGAGGGGGACAGCCAAGGATGCACCCAGGCGTGGTTCAGCGGGACAGTCGGGAGTGGACTGAGCACGTGTGCAAGTAGAGCAAGTCATGCTGGGCCAGAGTCATGGAGCCAGTTCCCAGGGAGGTGCAGTGGGTGGGGCTGGAGGGCAGAAACTCAGGTCCAGAGTGGCCCATCTGGCTAGTGGATCTTATCCCTAACCAGAGATCCAGCTCAGGCCCAAGGCAGTGAGACCATGGAGTCCCAAACATTGGGCCACCAGGGAATTCCCTCCAAGTATGCGTTTTCACCCTTACACATGCTTAACTCTCTATATAACAGAGTTTTCTGGCTTTAATACTTCTTTATTTTGATTATGCGCAAAGTTCAGGATTCCATAGGAGCCCTCTCTGGAAGCAGTCCTTGCCCCTCTGTCCCAAAGCCACAGCCTGTTTTGCAGCCCTGTCCAGAGCCTCTGTGTTGCCCTCCAGCCTTTCAGAGCACCTTCAGCCCTGCCCAACACCCCCTCCCGCAGCCCTCTAATTAGAAAAGAGTAGAAGGAATTTTTTTTTAAGCGTTTCACACATACACACATTGATTAGCGCAGTGAAGCCACCGACCCGTGTCTGCATGTGTGTTACCCCTGCACTCTGCAGTTCCCCACCCCTTTGCCCGCCCCTCTCTCCTCTGCTCCTGCCTCTGCTCTACCCTTGCTCTTCTCTCCCTCCTCATCTCCTTTTTCCCCATTCTCCTTCTGGAGTGGATTATTGCAGGTAGAGATACAGCCCCTGGGCGCCCCTCACAGATCCTGCCCTTTTCAAAGGTAATCTTGTGCACATCCTCACTGAACACATTTTCATTTTACTGCACTGCATGTGACTCAGTAACTAACCCTCAGTTTTGTCTTGTTTGTGGTATGGCATCGTCCGTGTAAATGTTCTTGAAGAAAGAACTGTGTTCTTTAGGAAGAACAGAACCATTGCTTTTTAGATTCTTTTCCATATCTATTGATAAATGTAGATCCTAATAAGGATTTGTTTTCAGGTTTTATTATCCATTGTATTTACTTCTGTTTTGTAATGACATTGTTCTCCATTCATACTCACTGCAGATACACCATATCTCAGTCACATTAAGGGCTGAATAAGCATTGGTCTACAGTATAGCCATTTACCATCCCCTTGTCTTTTTTTTTAAGGTGGTGTTTATATTAGAAAACATATTCTAAGTTCCAGACAACCAGTTCACCCATAATTTTTCAAATAATAACTCCATAATTAATAGGAAGAGGGGTGCCCAATTGATAGCTCATTATTCAAATAACCTTCTACCTGCCCTAGTAGGTATTTTGTTCCTTTTTAAATCACCATCTAGTGACAACCATAAAAATTACCAATAAATAAATGACAAAACCCATCCTTATAAATAGAAGCAAGCAGGCAGTTTCTAAATAGGTTGTGACTGAAAAAAAGCAGAGCCCTAAAGACTCACACAGCCCTAAAGACTCGCCCACCCGAGTGACGTGGGCAGGACAAGCCTGGCAGATGTGAGGACAGAATGCTTTTCTGGGCTCTAGGACCATTAGAGTCACAAATCAGCACAATCAAGTGTCTTTGACTTGTTGTCCTCTATTGACCGTATATATATTTGGTAAATAATACGGTTAAATATTTCTCTGTAGATAAAAAATTTTAAAGTAAGAGATTTTTAAAATTTAAGAAAGCTCTGTAGAAATCACTTGATTAAGAGTCTAATGAAGCTGAGAAATATTTACTTTGATCTCTTGGGTAAATGGCTAATTAAACAGCCACATGTAAATAATGTTTACCTGTGAGTCCCTCGCCGTCAGCTGGAGTCAATCCCGTCTCTTGAGTAAATACATCATTAAAGCCGCCAAAACTCGGATTATGTCCCCCCGAGACCAGATAAGATCCACAGCACCCGCATAACCTATTAGGCAATTACATAATTGAGCTGCATGCTTTTAAATCAGGAAAATCTGTAATTACTCTTTGTGAAAAAAAAAAAATGAGTTGGGTGCTTCATTAAAATACCAAGTGCCTTAATACTGCTTTTCTCCTAAGTGGTGCCTGCTTCCACCCAGGCAAGCGTCCACAGGCAAAGCAGCCAGCCCAGCGGTGCCATTCACAGAGCAGGTGGAATCAGCCTCGGGAATCCCTGCCCCCTCCCTAAATGGTGACCTGGGATGCCATCCTCCTGTCTTGACTACTGTGTGTTCACTGGCTCATGTGAATACTTCCCCTTTCTTCTCATTGCTACTTTGATACCGTCTTCTTCCTCTCCTATAACCCACATACAGCTTTAGTGATGACACTTGTACTTCCCTTTGGACACTGAACAATTACTTCTGGTGTGCAAGGTTCTTGAGGAAGGGTCAGTTAAATCTGTGTATGAGGGGAACAGCCATGCTGTCCACATTCCTGGTTTTTCATTCTCTTGCTCTTCTGTATCTGCATTAATAACACTGATTTCCATATGAAGATTTTTTATCTTACTGTTTTCACATTCATTTTCTCTCTGTACCACCCATTGCAGAAACTGTATTCTTGTAGAGCTAATGTATGTTTTCTTTTCCTGAAAAACATAGCAGGAAAAAGACAAACTTGAAATATTAAGGTAAACAGAAAGAAGACAAGACAACTGCCTGTTACCCAGCTCTCTTATAGAATTTTGTTGACACTGAGATGTATGGTCTTTAATATATTGACAAACATGGGTTGTGCTGTGTTGTGGATGGCCTCCGTGACCTGCCACCCACACCAGATCACAGAGGAAACCTCCTTTCACACCATCACATGCTCTCCATCCTTTCTGACAGTTGCACAGAGACCCCTGTGTGGCCCTTCCACTGTCTCTTTAACCAGGCTCCTGGTGTTGAACATTTTAAGTTGTTTTTAATTTCTTTCTCTAGTGAAAAAGTTTCAAAGAATATTTGAGAGCTCTGTTTTTTACAGATTCTCATGCTGTTTCCTGAGAATGAGTTCCTAGATGTAGATCTCTTAGGTCAGAGGGTCTGGGCATCTCCCAGGCTTCTGCTCTGCACTGCCAGAACTCACCCTGGCAGGGTCATCTCTTACCAGGAACGGATGAAAATATCAGTTCTCTGCACTGTTTATGAAACCTGATACCATCAACCTTTTTTGGACACCAAATTTAGAAGTGCAGATGACAGCCCATTTTTGTGTGTGTTCATTTGACACAAATGCAGTGACAAATAGATTCAAGGGATTAGATCTTATAGGCAGAGTGCCTAAAGAACCATGAATGGAGGTTTGTGATGTTGTACAGGAAGCAGTAATCAATACCATCCCCAAGAAAAAGAAATGCAAAAAGGCAAAATGGTTGTCTGAGGATGCCTTACAAATAGCTATGAAAATAAGAAGCGAAAGGCAAAGGAGAAAAGGAAAGATATACCCATTTGAATGCAGAGTTCCAAAGAATACCAAGGAAAGATAAGAAAGCCTTCCTCAGCAATCAATGCCTTGAAATAGAGGGAAACAATAGAATGGGAAAGACTAGAGATCTCTTCAAGAAAATTAGAGATACCAAGGGAACTTTTCATGCAAAGATGAGCACAATAAAGGACAGAAATAGTATGAACCTAACAGAAGCAGAAGATACTAAGAATACACAAAAGAACTGTACAAAAAAGACCTTCATGACCCAGATAATCACAATGTTGTGATCACCAGCCTAGAGCCAGACATCCTGGAACATGAAGTCAAGTGGGCCTTAGGAAGCATTACTATGACAAAGCTAGTGGAGGTGATGGAATTCCAGTGGAGCGATTTCAAATCCTGAAAGATGATGCTGTGAAAGTGCTGCACTCAATATGCCAGCAAATTTGGAAAACTCAGCAGTGGCCACAGGACTGGAAAAGGTCAGTTTTCATTCCAATCCCAAAGAAAGGCAATGCCAAAGAGTGCTCAAACTACCATACAATTGCACTCATCTCACACGCTAGCAAAGTAATGCTCAAAATTCTCCAAACCAGGGCTTCAACAGTACTTAAACGGTGAACTTCCAGATGTTCAAGCTGGATTTAGAAAAGGCAGAGGAATCAGAGATCCAGTTGCTAACATCCATTGGATCATTGAAAAAGCAAGAGTTCCAGAAAAACATCTATTTCTGCTTTATTGACTATGCCAAAGCCTTTGTGTGGATCACAACAAACTATGGGAAATTCTTCAAGAGATTGGTATACCAGACCACCTTACCTGCCTCCTGAGAGAGCTATATGCAGGTCAGGAAGCAGCAGTTAGAACTGGACATGGAACAACAGACTGGTTCCAAACTGGGAAAGGAGTCTATCAAGGCTGTATATTGTCACCCTGCTTATTTAACTTATATGCAGAGTACATCATGAGAAATGCTGGACTGGATAAAGCACAAGCTGGCATCAGGATTGCCGGGAGAAATATCAATAACCTCAGATATGCAGATGACACCACCCATATGGCAGAAAGCAAAGAGAAACTAAAGAGCTCATCACTCTTTAGTGATCTTTCATCAATTTGTTGATGAAAGTGAAAGAGGAGAGTGGAAAAGTTGGCTTAAACTCAACATTCAGAAAACTAAGATCATGGCGTCTGGTCCTATCTCTTCATAGCAAATAGATGGGGAATCAGTGGAAACAGTGACAAACTTTATTTTGGGGGGCTCCAAAATCACTGCAGATGGTGACTGGAGCCATGAAATTAAAAGACACTTGCTCCTTGGAAGAAAAGCTATGACCAACCTAGACAGCATATTAAAAAGCAGAGACATTACTTGCCAACACAGGTCCATCTAGTCAAAGCTATGGTTTTTCCCATAGTCATGTATGGATATGAGAGTTGGACTGTTAGGAAAGGTGAGCACTGAAGAATTGATGCTTTTGAACTGGAATATTGGAGAAGACTCTTGAGAGTCCCTTGGACAGCAAGGAGTCCAACCAGTCCATCCTAAAGGAAATCAATCCTGAATATTCATTGGAAGGACTGATGCTGAAGCTGAAACTCCAATACTTTGCTTACCTGATGCAAAAAACTGACTCCTTAGAAAAGACCCTGATGCTAGGAAAGATTGATGATGGGAGGAGATGAGGATGACAGAGGATGACATGGTTGGATGGCATCACTGACTCAATGGACATGAGTTTGAGTAAACTCTGGGAGTTGGTGATGGACAGGGAGGCCTGGCGTGCTGGAGTCCATGAGGTCGCAAAGAGTTGGACACAACTGAGCGACTGAACTGAACTGACCTTTATATTACAACTGAGATCAAACTCTTTCCCCTCCCTGTTTGTTAGCTTGTTGTATTTCTTCTTTTATAATTTGCCAATTCACATTCTTTGTTCATTTTTCTATCAGGTTAGTCATATTTTTTCTTACTTTTTTTTTCTTTTTTTCTTAATGACTTTTTTTTCTTTTTTTTCTTACTGACTTTTGAGAACTCCCTATATAAATTTTTGCTGTTTGCTATAATAGTTTGAGCAGTTTCATTTTCATCTTTCACTTTTCTTAATGGTGTTTGGATACAAGCCTCTTCGATTAATATCTTCATTTATCGATTTCTGTATTTGAATATCACAATTGCTAAGTTTGGGGATATAAATTTAGAGTTAGCCTAGGTGAGGAAATAGATGGGGAAACAGTGGAAACAGTGTCAGACTTTATTTTGGGGGGCTCCAAAATCACTGCAGGTGGTGATTGCAGCCATGAAATTAAAAGACGCTTACTCCTTGGAAGAAAAGTTACGACCAACCTAGATAGCATATTCAAAAGCAGAGACATTACTTTGCCGATTAAGGTCCTCTAGTCAAGGCTATGGTTTTTCCTGTGGTCATGTATGGATGTGAGAGTTATTGGACTGTGAAGAAGGCTGAGCACCGAAGAACTGATGCTATTGAACTGTGATGTTGGAGAAGACTCTTGAGAGTTCCTTGGACTGCAAGGAGATCCAACCAATCCATTTGGAAGGAGATCTGCCCTGGGATTTCTTTGGAAGGAATTGTACTAAAGCTGCAACTCCAGTACTTTGGCCACCTCATGCAAAGAGTTGACTCATTGGAAAAGACCCTGATGCTGGGAGGGATTGGGGGCAGGAGGAGAAGGGGACGACAGAGGATGAGATAGCTGGATGGCATTGGTGATGGACAGGGAGGCCTGGCGTGCTGCGATTCATGGGGTTACAAAGAGGTGGACACAACTGAGCGATTGAACTGAACTGAACTGAACTGAAGTGACCATTAGGGTTCTAAACTTAGAAAGATCTGCATTTAAACTGAACTTTGAGAAAATCCTAGAGAAATTGAGGCAATTAACTCTAGGTGTCCTGCTGAATGTAATTCATAGGATGGTTTATGTTCCATGAGATCTGAAATATGGAGATGTCTTCCTCACTCATCCTGCAGATAATGTATACTTTGGTATTGAATTTCTAAGTGCTTTCTCCTGGCTCCTGGGAAGGTTAGAACAGTGGGGAGCTAGTTTGTTGGTATTGACTTAGGCTGAAGACTGCTGAAAACCATGAGACAGTATCCAGCCCCCCACCCCACCCCTCCTCACCGTACCAGACTGGCTCCAAATGTATGAGAGGAGAAAAAGCCTTTATTGCCTAATGGATCAGATGGAACCCAAGCATGGGCCATTCATAAGCACCATGAGAAGGTCCGTCTTTGGTGAGTTTTTCAGATAGAAGGTCCTACTTTGCAGAGCCCTTCAGTCCCAGGTGGCACATGCATGGCAGCTTGCTCAGTCTCATCTGGGCTTTGGTTCCTTTGTGGGTATGGGTTCATGTTGTCAGCATCACTCTGCAAACTCCTTCTGTCTGGGGCTTCTTAGAAATGCACCCTTTCAAAGATCTGCAAACATCTTGAGTAGGTATCACAGGTGTTCTTCCTGATTCTGCATAAGTTGTTTTTGACTGATCTTTGAATGGACCTTCTGACCGATCCTTAGCTGAGGCTGACTTTGTTTCTGTCCCAACTTGTCATTATTCCATCCCTGTGAGGGACTTATCTTGTGAATTCCTCTGCAGATGACCCACTGGGCAGATCTGCCCTCTCTGTTGGCCTCATGGTCCAGCAGAGTCAGATCAACCATTCTCATGCTGTGATTTGGCCATCCATCAAAACCCATATAGATATAAAGTACTTATCTCTGAAGAATTACCTCTAGAATTATCTTTAAATGTTCCTGTCAAAAAGCTGAGAGAAATCCCAGAGATATTAACATTAAGTAGTAACAATAAATGGGATAAAATATACAAAATAAATGAAACCTGTAGAGTGCCCAACACTTACCATGGTAAAAATTTTAAAAAGGGCTCCAGGTAGAGATGATGGCATTGGTGGTCCTCTCACCAAGCTTACAAGGGGTTGTTAGAAAGACATTTGTAGCTATAATACTTTAGTCTGTGTTCTTTTGAAGCCCAGTTGGAACCCAGTTGAAGCAAAAGAAGTTCTTGTAGGAAAGGGACATGTAAAACAGATAGCTTATGTGTGTCATCACTAGGGACTAGTGAGAAGTTAAGTTGTTTGAGTCACTGACCATCCAGGACAGTCTCCTCTGCACATTGCACAGTAGAAAGTGTAGGAACCCTCAACAGGCTTTTAACAACTTTATTCTTAAACCATGGGTTAAGACAGTGGCTATTGTGAAGTCACACTAAGAAATTATCACTTATAGCTATTATATGAGATATTGAAAGGTGCTTGAGGTGAAGTCGCTCAGTCGTGTCCGACTCTTTACGACCCCATGGACTGTAACCTACCAGGCTCCTCTGTCCATGGGATCTTCCAGTCAAGAGTACTGGAGTGGGTTTCCATTTCCTTCTCTAGGGGATCTTCCCAACCTGGGATCAAACCCAGGTCTCCTGCATTGTAGGCAGATGCTTTACCATCTGAGCCACCAGGTAAGTCTCATGATAATACAAATAAGAAATACATATTTGAGGCCCTGTCAGAATATTTGGATTATTTTAAATATCAGGAAAAGGAAATTAGAGCTCTAACTACAGAGACTAGGCCAATTCTTTTCGTTCATCTTCTGAAATGCTTTCCATATAGCCAGGATCATTGGGTGCACAGAGGAGGCTCCTGCTCGCTACAGGAACAGATTCAATTAGATCAGGATGGGTGGAGATCTCAAAATGAAGGGAAAGCCAAAGGCAAGCTACCTTGCTGGGATGTCCAGGCCGATAACAGTGGCCTTGGCCAAACTCACCAGGCAGTCGTTGAGGTTCCGCCTCAGTGATTCTCCCTGTCAAAGCTTCATGTCCTTTCATGATGACAAGCAAAGAGTAGAATCTTCCCCTGTGTTCACTTGATACTACCATTGTTACCACTTGGCGATTGGATAGAAGATGGCCGGAAAGACTGTGCCCAGCTCCCCCTTCACGTCCACTTGCAGGGCCTCAGGTCCATTCCCCACAGTAGGTTTACTGCTGCCATCATGTCCCAAGGAGAGGTCGGCACCGCTAAGCAGTCTTCCACTCCAAACAGGGAAGAGAGAGACACGTGCCTTGGCAGCCAGACGGTGACATTGTGTTGGTTGTTCAGCTCTGGTCTCCAGTGTATTTTTAATACTTGAGGGAAGAATGCTGACCCAGACGTGAAATGTCACAGGTATTAACCTATGCTATTAATTGCCACATTTTCTGTACGTCTCACATTGGCTGTGATCAGATCTCTGCCCACCTCCCTGCCTGGAACACTTGGGGTGACACAGGTAAGCCCGTTCTGTGCCTGGAGGAAGCAGACAGGCTGTGTGGCCGCTGAGTTTCCTGAGCTCCCTGGCCGACTTGGTGGCAAAGTGCAGAGTGTCCATATCCTTGACTGAAGGTCATGGTTTCCAGCGAGGTCAGGTCACTGTTTGCTCAGTGTACCCTCCTCAGCCCCCAAGTCCTTCCACAATCCTCCTTTTGGGGAGAGTTTGGGGGTCATTTGAAGAATGAGGATACTGTAAGGTCACATTTTTCCAAATCTCCTCAGTCCAAACCAACTCTGTCTCACGTGCCTGAAAGACAGAATTCAGGCCATGAAAGAATGGATCTGGGATGTACCACCTGGGTTAACAGAGTTAGTCACGACTCACACATATCCTTCCCAAGTAAAAAGACACCACACTACAGTCCACAGAAAACATCTCCTTGTGAGTGTAAATTTTCGTGAAGAATTAAATTATGCTGGAAAATAGCCTAGTGTTCCTTTATCTTGAAGACATTTTCATGTAAGTTAAATGTCAGAAGACAAATCTCAAGTAAAGCTTGATGTAAAATAACATTTGAAGGCTGATCTCTGAGACCAAGGGGAGTGTGAGCACAGTTTGCTAATTTTTGTGCTTTGTTTTAAACCCTACAGGCAACCGCGTTATTGCAACAAGATCTCGCGGAAGAGCATGACATCAGGTCGGCTGTTCACAGCAGCAAGTCATCTTGCAGTTTGCCATCTGCTTCTAGTGACGAAAGTGGAGTAAGGAATGAAAAGCCCGCTCTGTGGCCCAAAGGGGCTACTACAGCGGAACAAGGTAGCTGTTGTTAAGGGTTTGTCTGCAGCAGAACTGCATTCAGAATCAGTGTGCCACCCTCTATCTCAAAGTGTGCCCATAAAATAAAGCTGCTAAGCAATGCCTGTGATTCAGTATGTATGATACATTACTCGTTTTATACTACCTTCCATTTCAGGAAAACAGCTCAAGTCTGAGAAGAATGGGAAACCTAATTGTAGGTCTTCAGTTCTGCTGAATTTCCAATGAAATTAGTTTTTATAAAGCTATGAAATATTAACAGAATTAACAGCTGACAGTAGGTACTTTTTTGATCATCCTGCAAAGATGGAGATGATTCCATTAGAATGAATTCCATGAAGTACTGTGAAGTTTTTTCTATCACTTAATAGAATTACTCATAATTAATCAATATTCTTTTAAATTATAATACAGCCTTGTAAAAGTCTAAACAAATGATTAAGAATCAGTGAATTTATGACCCCATCAAATTTTATTACCAATTTTTAGTCTCTAGAAATGGTGATTATTTTAGTGTTACTGGTAAGATGTGCCGGAAACCACTGTCAGCTGTCCAGGCCGTGAGCTGCCCGGGATGAGGTCAGAAGTCCATGTGCTAGACCTGAGGCCCACATATGTTAAGCCCCACCCAAATATGATCGATGTCAGGCTAAACTATTTTTTATGAAAGCAGCGTAGAGACACCTTAGCTTTTGAATAGGCTTTCTTCTAGGCACAGTGTATTTCAGACAAGAAACAAACTAACCAAAAAAAGAAGATAAGGAGCAGTGCAGTTAAAAGGAGTGGCAACTAAAAAACCAAACAAAGGCCAGTCCATCAGTATAACCTTGAAATACATTGTTATTATCACTTGTTCCATTTTTAGAAGAGGAGAGTGGAGAAGAGAGCACAGAAGAAAGCATGGCAGCAGGGATGCCCATCACAGGTAAGTTCACGGCTGCCTGAGGACCTGGGATTCTACTTTCTTCTGTAACCAGAACAGTTTAGGTTAGTGTTTGTGGACTCCGCCAAGAGCAGGCAGATTCAGTGACCAAGTGCTGGAGCAGGAGCTCCAACTTGAGAGTGTGGTGACCTTAGGTTAACACAAACGGAGGTGGAAAATACTCAGGTCTTCTGAATCCTTCAGAATTGTTGCACATTTATACTTGGAAGCGTCCCCCCCAATCCATGAGCCTTTCAGCACCTGTCTGTGTTTGTAAAGGCCAGTCCTCATGGGGACACCAGTCATTATATGGCCAACTACAGATGTGTCTGATTTCCTCTATTCTTTCCTAATAATTGACTATATCATTATTTAAAAAAATAAAAAGGCAGGGAAAAAAGTGCCAGACAGGAAGCTGCTTGTGTCTCAGTTACAAAGCCCATCTGATCAATTACAAATTTTAGCAGTAAGGTTCATTAAGATCTGTTAAGTTTTCTGCACATGTATTCGGCTTGTTTAGATGAAATCTGAATGTCATTACTTTTTTTAGGTTTAGAATATCAACAGCAGCAATTAGTATTCTGATCAGAATTCTATTTGTCATACATCTAAATTTACTAGTACCTTATTTTGTAAAGTGGTGTGCTACTTCATTATAAATTCAAAGGTCTGACTTTAAATATTTATACAAGTAAATACACCATTGCACCGAGGTACTGAGGCATGCATCTGCATGTGAGTTAGTTTTGTTGTTTATCAGCAAAGAGAACAGTTTCTTTTATGGCAGTACAATTCATGGCCTCGTGATGAATTCTGAACCCATGTGTCTGCAATGAACTCCGATTTTGAAAAAGGAGTTTATAGTGGAGCAATTATTGTATATGTTCTGCATCAGATAATATTTCACTCCAAAATACAGAGGTTTTCTTTTCCTTGAAATGTTTTCCCAGTGATGTTTATTGGATTTTTATTCTTCATTTTGAGAAAACTCTGATAGAGTTCCCTGTTTGTTTTTTTATTAATATAATTAATAAAAGTGTAGATATTCCCAAACTACAGACATCTAGAAGGTCATTTGGGTGCTTTTCTTTTGTATCTGCCTTTGAGTGCAGGATATCTAACGACCTCTGAATTTGCTTCAGTTTGAATCACAAGTTCCTGTTGGGGAACCAGGAAGTCCCTTTGTCTCCTGTCGATCCCTGTCTGCTCAGCACTCTTTGCAGACGCCCCTTGTGGTGAGTCGGTGTCCCCGCATTAGTACAGGTGTGATTTTCCCAGAGGACTTTTTAGCTGAGGGCGAGCTGGCCCGAGACAGACCGCGTCAGGTGCGCAGCGTGCTGAGTCACCGTGCGTGGACATTGCAGGATGCTGGGCACAGTCAGCCTCACTAGTGTCCGTCGCCACATGTAGTTAAACAGGCTTGCTTGCTTTTACTGAGAGCTTTTAAGGTTTCCTCTCTCAGCAGTGTTTAGGTACACAGTCCTGAGGTGTTAATATAGTCACCTCGCTGTGCATTCGATCCCCGGGACTTACTGATTTTATAACCAGAAGTCTGCGCCCTTTCACCCCATCACCACGTGTCACTCACCCCTACCTCTGGATCTTCCAGTGTGTCCTCTGTATATCTCAGAATTTCCTAATAAGAGAGGAGATAGTTAAGTATCAGTGTTTCAAATCTTTCTTCTCTTCACGCAAGAAGAGGTGTGATGTGCCTCAAAGTAATACAGGTTACTTGCCATGAAAATTTTTTTAATTAAAATTCCTGCTAAGTCACCTAAGTCATGTCCGACTCTGTGTGACTCCGTAGACGGCAGCCCACCAGGCTCCCCTGTTCCTGGGATTTCCAGGCAAGAACATTGGAGTGGGTTGCCATCTCCTTCTCCTGTGCATGAAAGTGAAAAGTGAAAGTGAAGTCTCTCAGTTGTGTCCAACTCTTCACAACCCCATGGACTGCAGCCTACCAGGCTCCTCCATCCATGGGATTTTCCAGGCAAGAGTACTGAAGTGGGGTGCCATTGCCTTCTCCAACAGTCTGTCATTGATCTGTCAGTAATTGGCAGCTAAAAAAAAACAAAAGCTTTGTGCCTATTATAGGCCAAAGAAGTAGACATAAAATAACCTGGAAAATGTGAAAAAGCTGTCTGAAGCATCTTCGTAGTGGGAACCTTGTGGTTCTGCCCCAGCCGCCACAGCCCCCTCCTTGGCACCTCCTCTCACGTGCCTGCCAGAGGCCTTGGGCGCCTCAGCTCTGCTCTGCTGTGGTTGTATCTATCGTTACAGCTACTTTGATCTCTGAGTTCTTGATCTTGATCTCTTCGTTAATGTTTGTGTCTTGCCATGATTATTTGGAGATTTGGCCTTTGGTAAAGTAAGGCATTGGAAGGACTGATAGTGAAGCTAAAGCTCCAGTACTTTGGCCATCTGATGCAAAGAGCCAACTCACTGAAAAAGACCCTAGTGCTTAGAAAGATTGAAGGCAAAAGGAGAAGGGGCTGACAGTGGTTGAGATGGTTAAATACATCTCCAGCAGCAATGGACATGAACTTGGGCAAACTCCGGGAGATAGTGAGGGACAGGGAGGCCTGGTGTGCTGCAGCCCACAGAGTCACAAAGAGTCAGACTGAGCAGCAACAAAGTAAGGCAGGTGTATGAATTAAGACAGAATCCTGCCCTTTTGTAATAGTTCTGTTGAGGCTTCCCCATCTGTACAGGCTGCGGTCCTTCTAGAATATTCCAAAGAAAAGGAACATTTGCAAGGCTGCCCTCAGAGGGTTAAGAAAATGTGGTAGTCTTTGGCATCAGCCATTGCTGTCAGCCAGCTCTTTACTTCCTGCTCTGTTTCTTCACCCACCGAGCCTCTGACCTGGGAAAGCAGACCTCCTGCCCAGCCAGATGGTGTGTGAGGTGAGGTCAGGAGTGTGAAGACACTAAGCCTGTACTGGACACGCAGCCCACATCAGCTGTGGTTTACTTCAATGATCTTTGTGTGCATCTTACGTTGGTCTTCTGCACCGGTCTTCATGGACTTTGGGGACTTCTCATATTCATGAAGAAACCCTCCAAGAAGAGGCCCAAACGGCATCTGCAAGGGCTCCCGGTGACCTCGCTGGTGTGGGCCCCATGTCCCCATATGGTGTGTGATGGGTGCCTCATGGTGGGGGCCAGGCAGCTCCCCTGGGGAGCTCGGAGCTGGTGCAGAGCTGCACCCAGAGAACACAGACCTTTGGCTGCTCGCACAGCACAGGCACCTGCTGAGGACTTGGAAGAGACATCCGTCCGTGAACCACGAACAAGAGCGAACCTTTGATCTGTTTGCTAATACAGTCCACCCCTTTCATTAGTCTAGTTGTTCACCTTAAAGATTCTAGGTTGAAATCAAAGGTTAAGGGGATTATCTATGAGTATGTGGGTTTCTGTATAGAAGAATAGTATATAATCTTCATATATGTCACACCACTACTTTGGCTCTAGATTAGTCAACACATCATCATGATTATCTGGGTCATGAAGATCTTTTTTGTACAGTTCTTCTGTGTATTCTTGCCACCTCTTCTTAATATCTTCTGCTTCTGTTAGGTCCAGACCATTTCTGTCCTTTATCGAGCCCATCTTTGCATGAAATGTTCCCTTGGTATCTCTAATTTTCTTGAAGAGATCTCTAGTCTTTCCCCTTCTGTTCTTTTCATCTATTTCTTTGCATTGATCGCTGAAGAAGGCTTTCTTATCTTTTCTTGCTATTCTTTGGAACTCTGCATTCAGATGCTTATATCTTTCCTTTTCTCCTTTGCTTTTCACCTCTCTTCTTTTCACAGCTATTTGTAAGGCCTCCCCAGACAGCCATTTTGCTTTTTTGCATTTCTTTGCCATGGGGATGGTCTTGATCCCTGTCTCCTGTACAGTGTCATAAACCTCATTCCATAGTTCATCAGGCACTCTATCTATCAGATCTAGACCCTTAAATCTATTTCTCACTTCCACTGTATAATCATAAGGGATTTGATTTAGGTCATACCTGAATGGTCTAGTGGTGTTGCCCACTTTCTTCAATTTCAGTCTGAATTTGGCAGTAAGGAGTTCATGATCTGAGCCACAGTCAGCTCTCGGTCTTGTTTTGGTTGACTGTATAGAGCTTCTCCATCTTTGGCTGCTAAGAATATAATCAGTCTGATTTTGGTGTTGACCATCTGGTGATGTCCATGTGTAGAGTCTTCTCTTGTGTTGTTGGAAGAGGGTGTTTGCTATGACCAGTGCATTTTCTTGGCAAAACTCTATTAGTCTTTGCCCTGCTTCATTGTGCATTCCAAGGCCAAATTTGCCTGTTACTCCTATCTATATATCCCTAGAAGTTAAGATTGAGAGTTAAGCTTAATTATTTCCCAGATTCAGAGACATCAAGCCCTGTCCTAGAATTCTGAAAGCTGCTAGAGAAAGCAGCTGTTAGAACATCTTGTTGTGGGTCTTACTCTCCTCTTTGGCCACATGCACAATTTCACTGATGGCATTGCTGACAGAATACACTTTAATTGCTTTCTGGTATGAGTCCAAATATACCAGCTTGTTTTCTCTGTATTCAGTGACCATTCACAATGATTACTATTCAGAACACTAATCGGGTATCTTCAGCTGCAGAGAAAGGTGATGTAGTTTGCTTCTTTTGATGGTGGTTCATGTTTTTATTTTTACCCCTCACTGAGCACCCACAATGGACATCTCTAGCCTGCTGTCCTGTGAGCGGCTTCAGTGCCACGTGGCTAAAAGTGAACCCATTATCTTTACCAGGAGTCACTTCCTCTTCCTGTTTTTTTCTCACTCCAGCTAATGGTATTAACATCCCTTCAGCCTCCAAAGTTAGAAAGTTCTGAGTAATTTTTTTTTTCTTCGTCTTCCTTCCATCTATTAGTTGCCAAATCCTGTTGACTCTACCTCTGAAATATTTTTCAAATTCACATCTCCTTTTTATTTTCATGGTCATTACCCCAGTTCAAGGTCCTGTTTTCCTAGACAGACCACATGGTCCCTTTGCCATTATCTTTTTCCCCATCCACCCTAAAAAGTCCCTTGTGCCCCTTCCCAGACTGTCGTCACACATGTCCCTGGTCTCAGACAATTACTGATTGGCTTTCTGTCACTATGGATTAGATTCACTTATCTAGAACTTCGTTTATCTAGAATCATACAGTACTTTATGTCTGACTGTACTTAGCATAATGTGTTTAAGATTCATCTATATTGTTGCATGTAGAAGCAGTTGATTCCTTTTTGTTACTGAACACTATTTTTATGAATATACCACAGTTTGTTTGTCCATTCACATGTTGGTGGACATTTAGATCGCTTTCCGTGTTTGGCTTTCGTGGTTAAAGCTGCTGTGAGCATTCATGGCTGAGCCATGATTTAGTGTGGTATACTAAGTAGGGCTTTCGGTTGCAAAGGACAGAAATCTACCCCAAGCTACCTCAAGAGGGAAAGAAAGGAGATTTATTGGGTTCCACAGTTGGGAAGCCTACAGCTGACTTAATTTCCATCCTGGCAGTTCATTAAAAACTGTCATTAGGAAAGTGTCTTATTTGCTTTCTAGTGCTTTCTTCTTTGTCAGCTCCAATCTGACAGTCTGTCTCACCATGGTGATGGTGTGATGTCCAGCAGCAGGCTCAGATGTACAGTCCAGCTCCTCAGAAGCTCCAACAGAGAGAAGACTTCTCTTATGCTATCACACTCAATTCACACCTTTGCCGGAATTCTCTCTCATTAGGTCAGCTGCTCATCATTCAGCCAGTTGCCACGAACAAGGGAATGGAGTGCTCTTATTGACCAGGCCTTAGTCTCATATCCTCTTCTGAAGCTGTGGATGATGGATTGTCAGCTTTACCCAGTCAGGTGGGCTTCCGTTGCCTGGGCATGAGTGACTCCATGAAGCTAGAGCATTCTTATCAGGAGCCTGGAAATGGACGAGTGGCTGGCAAACCGTTCAGCTAATGAATGATCTCTGTTCATGGCACTCAGGGTGTTCTGTCATGCCATTCCATCAACCTGGTCTCCTGTTCCTGAATGCTGAGTCCTGGATTTTCTGGGTCACTGTGAATGGCTCATTCCCCACTGTATGCTGCAATTTTTTTCTCCTTCCTGCCCTTGGCCATGCAGCACTCTCTGTGGCCATGGCAAGCTCACTCACTCTAGAAGCCCAATTCAAATGTCTTGCATCTTAGAAAGCCTTCCTAAACTTGCCCCTGCCTGGGTTAGTCTCTGGGCATATTATCTGTATTCGCTTATGGTTTTTACCACAGTGAATCAAATCATGAAATTTCCTACGATCCCAGCCTCCCCTCCTAGACATGATAGCATGACAGCGGGTCACATCTCCATGCTCCCCAGGGCCCAAGCACAGTGCCTTTTACCCAGTATGAGCTCCATAAATACTTATTGATTGGTTCGGGACTTGCTATCCATTAAGAGAAGTTAATGGAGGTTTTCTGATTCCCAGCAGATGACCAATTTTGGAATGTTGTATCAGTCAAATTTCTAAGAATCAATAAGTCTTCATTTGGATTTTTCTTTCTTTCAGTTGAAGAATATTTTAAAATAATTGCATTTTCCCCTCAATTTTAACCAGGTATAAGCACTGCAGAAAATTTACAAATATTAAAGCATAAAGATGATAACAAGCTTCTTCCTCTCTTAGTGCCATTGTGTGTGTGCTATTTTTCTCTACCTCAGGCCCCTTTCCTGCCTGGTTTTTATGAGCCACATCTCAGCAAGAACTTCAGTTTTACACCGAGACTTTCTCTTGCTTCTCAGTGTTCTTTACACCAGTTGTTCTGATTTTTTAAAAAAGTATCCTCTGTGTTGATTTGTGTGTTTCTTTCTGGGCTGTAATGTAAGCCCTGTGTGGTTAAAGCCCTCATTTAGTTTGGTCACGGTGTGTCTCCATTCCTAGAATCGTGTGGTTTGCACATAATGTTTATGGCGTCAATTAATGAATGCTGTTATACATGCAGAGGTAACCATTACTTACATTTTGTTTGTTTCCTTCCACTCACATAAGCACTTATACACTCAGATATATATGCTTATATGTGCGTGCATGTGTCTACACACATACAGATACTAAGCACACACGCACACGTAGGCTAGCGTAAAGAACATGTAACGTAATTCAAGACCGCTGAACTTCCTTCGGGTGGCCCACTCATGTGCACCCCTCACTCATCATCTCCTCTGGCAGCTTCTCACTGCAGACCCGAGATGAGCCCTCACTGTGGCCGCAGCGGCACCCTCAGCCCACATGCAGGGCTGAGTGCTGGGGAACTCGAGCCCAGGAGCAGCCCTCGACCAGGGATAAACAGGACCGGGGGATATCTACCCCAGCTCCCTCACCCCTCGGGAGGCACTTCTCTGGGGAGGGCTCCACACTGTTTCTGAGTGCCCTGTAGGATCAGTGCCCACACCGGGAGTGAGACTGATCATGCCATATCCTATCCTGATGTCGCCTCTGATCTCCAAATCCCTGTTTCCTGCTAAAGAAGCCACTTGCACGTGACAGCTCAGTATGAAGGTCTGTTACCTGAGACAAGGAAAAAAATCATAAAAATCATTTTGTAAACAGTAAGAAAGTGGCCTTTGTTTGCTCTGCTCAAATCCCAGCTCTAAGATTTTGCTTTCTGCCTACCCCTTCCTCTCTGTGCTTGGATGCAGGTGGTGGACATCCGCGGTGTTTACAAGGGGTGTTTACAGCAGTCCATATTTTGGAGGGGCATCAGTTCGAGAGAACCCATTAGTGTGACTCTAGCTCAGAATGAAATCTTGTTCAGCACCAAGAGCTTCACAGATTCCTGAGGCATCCATTTTATAGCTGCCTCTGTATTCAGCTTTGCTTTTATCTTTTCCAATTTCTGTTTTCAAGGCATTCTGTTTCCCCCTTTTCTCCTTCATCCCTAGCCCCTCCTTTACAACAGCATCAAATAAAAAACCCATCACACTGCTGCAGCTGAAAAAAAAGGAAAAAAAAAGCCTTTGAAAAAGGCGGGTGTTGTGGCTTCAATGTTCCTAAACCCTAAAACTGCAAGTTACAGACAAATAAAGGGGCAAGGTGGGGGGTCTCTTAGCCCTGTGGAAGCAGCCCTCAGGCCACAGCAGCTCTGGGGGACACCATACCTCTAGTGTGGTTGGAACAGACAGACTGGGGCATCTGTCTTGCTGAGTTCAAGTCTGAATTATCGATGTTACTGGCTAAAATATTAAGGCTGTGTCCACTGGGACTGCTCTGGCTCTCCTGCCTGTTAACTCTGGCATAGCATTGTTCTGTTTTATCTAAGCATTACTTCAACGTTTTGTGTAGCACTCTTTCATCCCGTCATTCATTCATTCCACATTGCTAGTGACTAAGTGCTGGGGCTACAGAGATATCTAAGGCCCATTCTTTATACCCAAAGATCTCAAAATCTAATTAAGAGAGAGAGAGAAGTGAATCAGTAACTCCAGTGCCCTGTGGTTAGTGCTGTCCCAGGGCAAGCGCTAAGCGGAACTGTTGAAGAGCAATCACTGCAGAGTCAGCCACACGGGGGTTCCTTGTCTCAGCCTGAGGGATCAAGGAAAGAATCTCAGATGCGGAAGCCAGGACTCAGCTGTCAAGAGCCAAGACTCTGATTAGATAGCACTGGCTCTGTGGTAGGCTTTGTGCTAAGTTGACTGAATTTGCTTAACCTCCCTGAGGCCTCATTTTCCTGATCTGCTAAAATGTCTAGAATAATATCTGTATCATGGATTGTGCAAAGTAAATGAGATAGCGTCTGAACTGTCCTAGCAGGGTTCATAGCATAAATAGCAACTTAATCCATGTTTATTAACTTTCAACAGTTAAATCAAGCACAGGATGTTATTACCAACTCAGTGGATGAGTTTGAGCAAACTCTGGGAGACTGTGAAGGACAGGGAAGCCTGGCATGCTGCAGTCCATGGGGCCACAAAGAGTCAGATGTGACTGAGTGACTGAGCAACAAGAAGCATGGGATATTGGAAAATACCCGGTGAAGGCCAGGGAGAAGGATGGAGATGTGCTGGATGAGGTGTTGCCCTGCAGGATATTAAGGAGGGTGAATGATAGTTTATTTCTGGCTGGACAGGCAAATGAAAGGCTTCCTCTTTCTTTTCTGGTGGACCTCGGTGAGAGCCATCATATACCTGTGCTAAACCCTGCAATTTATCAAAAATAAAGCCAAAGATAGTAACAATCTTGCCTGTCACAAAAGTGGGAGGATCCATGTAAACAGGTTCTTCTGGGCCATTATTTCCTGATGAGCTTGACAGATAGGTTTCAGCACGAAAGAGCAGGGTGCAACTCCCCTGCTGGGGCCCCATTGAACAGGTGAGATGTCTTGTGTATTTTTACTTGAGATTTTATTTTCTCCCTCCTTCTCTCCAGCAAGGGGATGTTCAGAAATGTAACAATTAGAATTCAGTATGCTAATACAATGTCTCATTAGCAGAGCCATTCTATCGCCTCTAGTGGTACATGTGTGAAGCCACACAGGTTTCTGGAAATTAGCTTGGCTTCCCAGCGTCCCCATCTGAATCAGACGAGTCAGGCTCATTTCAGCAGCGGAAGTTTCACTGGGCTGGTGATCCCAAAACTCATTCAAAAACTTAATATATTTTCCTCCCCTTTAATTTTTTTTTTAAATTTTATTTGGTGGGGACTTATTTCATGATATATGTCGGCTTCTTCCTTGCGAATATGTCATTCAGACTTGGTCTTCTGGTTTTCAAATTTTAAACTTAAAAAAAAAAATTGATTATGGTCTAAGAGGATTAAGAGCTCTGTTTATGTCGGCCTTACATAATTCTGGAGAGATGTACTTGTTGTGCTTTTTATTTTGTTTATGATTCTCTCCCAGGTGGATTCTGATTTAGGAAAGTGTAGATGGCTTTCAACAGTTTTGGTCATCTGGTGTATTATGTAATATTTAATGGGTTCAGTGGCTGCAACCTTAAATACAGATCAGGCATCAAGTTCATGCTCATGTTACCCTCCCCCTCTCCTTCCCTCTCTTTCTGCCATCCTTCCTTTATCCTCCCCTCTCCTTCCTCCCCTCTCCCTCCCTCCTTCTTCTACAAACATTTATTCAGCCCTGTTATGCACCAGGCACCGTTTGAGGCCCTGGAGATATACGGATGAATAGGGCAGATGTAGTTCCTAATACCACGAAAGGAGAATGGGTAATAAAGAAAGAAACAGTCCACAAGATAGGAGCAACCCCAATGAGTGTTCTGAAGGAACAGAGAGACACACAGGGAGTGTCTTTGGAGGGAGTTGTATGGTCATGGAAGACTAAGAAGGAGCCAGCCAGTGAGCCCTGGAGCAGAGAGCCTGTGATTGCCCAGCAATGAACCAGGAGGGTGAAGAGAAGGAGCGCTTCGTTGGGGGGCAGGGAGGGGGCGGCAGATGGTGCAATGTGGTGGCAGGGATTTGCAATTCAGGAGAGTGTTTGGAAGAATAGGGGTTATTTTAATTTTTGAATGTTTTCAGTGAGTGAGGTACACGTGCTGACTACATTTTCCAAAGCAAATCTTTTTTTCCCTTAGCTATTTAATTTCACCCTTCACTCCTAAGTTAAAAATTTGCATTTGATTCTACATTTAGTGAGTTCTCTTTTTATTAAACGGAAAAAAAAATACTTAGAGAGTGTTGCAAAACCTCTGATTGGAGGCCTGAAGTGTGTGTCATCCCTTGGAAAGCAGGAAAATAGCTTTTGTCACAGGTAGTTGCTTTGCTTCCTAAAGCGTAAACTCAGAGGTACAATTTAGTCAAGTAGTTGATTTAGTTGTATCCAGCTTAACTAATTAACACCAATTCCATGCTTGATTTTTTTTTTTTTCATTAGCTGAACAGAAGCCATCTCTAATGAGGTATGTACAGGGCCAGCTGACAGTTTTTTGTGGAGATGGCAGATAAGGAGTTCTATAAACATTAACAAAGTTCTAAAAACATTTGTAGGAAATAGATAGGAACAGACATGGTAGTCAACATTTTGAACAACTGGAACAATACAGTCACTGACAGTGGTGTATGGATACCGCCAAGCTGTTGGGGGGCAAGGAGGAAATGAATACAGGGAAATGGCAAGAACACATTCCTTTCTCCCCAAGAGTCCCCCAAAAGTCTTATCTCCTTCCAGCATCAACTCAAAAGTAAAAAGTCCAACTTTTATTTAAATATCATAGAAATCAGATATGGGTGAGACTCAAGGTATCACTCACCTGAGACAAATTCCTCTCCAGTTCGGAACCTGTGAAATCCCACAAACTGTATGTTTTCAAAATACAGTGGTGGCGAAAGACATAGGATAGACATTCCCATTCCAAAAGGGAGAGAAAGGAAAGAAGGAAGACATGAATGATGGGTCCAAGGGTCCCAGAAAGATCAAAGTCCAATGGGGAAAATTACTTTAGACCCTAAGACTTGAATTGATCCTCTTTGGTTGAGGTTCTGCTCTCCACCTGCCTTCCAGATGTCCCAGGGTGGAGGTCCTGTCCCCAAGGCTCTGGACAATCCCAGCATAGTGTGGCCACAAGGCAAGGATGGTCATTTTGCTATGCATTGCTGAGAGAGACGAGATAGAAACCACGGGCAGACAGATTTCAGGTCAGCGAAGAAAGGCATAATAGATAGAACTGAACAAGAAAACAGAAGTTCTCTTTAACCAAAGGGGCTCCGATAAGACTGTGAGGTTGGATAACTCCTAAAGGGGTATCCCTAAGTCAGCACTGTCTTCTGAGCTTGGTGATATATGAGTTAGGATAGACTGAGAAAGACTTAAAGAATTATCAATCTATAGGTTAATAAGAGAGATATACTTTATACATATTTGTACTAAACATATATGTATTTGATAGAGATATAGAAATTTTATACCATAATATTATTTATATATTAATATACATATATAAAGATTTGGATATATGCTTTTCAGTACTAAAGAATCCCATTTTAATTATGCATGAAAGAACAGTTTAATTTAGTGTATCTTATAAGCTGTCACCTGCTTTCTATCTACATCCAACATTACAAAAACAAAGCTGGTGCATAAACAAGGTCAAGGAAGAAGCGAATCATCTAACCTTCCTGTCCAGCTTCAGTGTTCCGATGTTATGCTGCAGCTGAAGGTATGGGTGCGCCACCTGCACTGCATTGTATCTAAACACCTCCTGACATTCTCCACTTCCCTCTCCAGATCTCCTAACAGGAATCGACATGAAAGGGTACCAAGGAAGTGACTGCACTCTGGAGTTTCTAATTATGACCAGGAAGGGCACACAATTTATAAAGAGATCTTCAGGGTTTATCATGGATTTTATTCCCTCTTGCCCTTTAGACAGCCTCTGATCATCTCATTCCATGAGGATAAAGTCTTAGAATCCCTAAAGATCTTGTAGGACCCTATTTCTGTAGTTTTTAAATGTGTTCTACAGAGGTCTAGTGTTGAGAAGGGGATTCAAGCCCTTAAGTAGGGAGGGTGTGAGAGGGATAGAAGAAAGCAGGTGGGACCCTGGCCTTGGGAGCAAACATCAACTAGGGTAATTACGCTTTAATTTCTTTTAGCTACTAGGGTTCAAGAGGAGAGTCTGGTTGAGAAAAAAGTGTAGGGCTTTTCTATAAAGGAAAAAGTGTTTAGAATTCCAATGGAGACATGCCTTCTCACTGTACAGACAAGGAAATGGGGGCTCCAAGCTATCAGGGTGTTCTTGGGTCACCCACATCACCTGTGGTAAGGCCAGGACTAGGACCCGGTGCCGTGTGTAGTCTACCAGTAGGCCAAGTCTAGACTAGGGCTCTTCCCACTGTTTGTTGCTACTGATGAAACAGGGAAAGTTGGTCTCAAGTTTGGGCCTTGGGAAATCCCCATGGTGATAGTGACGATAGATAACGCTTAACGAGTTCCTGCTTTGTGGTCAGTGCCTCACAAACATTAACTTACTTGGTCCACACAGCAATGCTCTGAGTTAGGAGCTCTTATGAATCCCATTTTATAGTTGAGGAAATGATGTTCACAGGTATATAATCCGTGGCTGACATTACACAGCTTCTAGGCAGTAGAGGTTGGACTTGAACCCGGATGGCCTCAGTCAGGAATCTCAGCATTAACCATTCTGCTCTCTTGCCTTCCTCCTTTCCGCACTGCTCCCAGAGGACAGAGGAGAACAAATACTGCCAGATTATTTTATCTGACTTTCTTATACCTTTTTAAACAAACATAACAGTATCCAGCAACCTTTCCTTTACTGAATGTTCTACAGTGTCATGCCATTGGGTAGCATGACCTTGATGAAGATAATGACCTTTCCTGTATCAAAATGGTCAGTCTTCATTAATTTTTACTCATTAGTTAAAGGCTGGTGTAATTTAGAGAAAGTCTAAATTATGGAATGCATTGTATTTTATTACTTTTAAACATGTGCCTTAACAAAATTATATACAAGTACTCCCTTCTGGGACTCACTTCAGTGATTTGTTATCACCATTGATACTACTTACATGTAAATGAAAGGAAAGCTTAATATGAGCACCTTGATTGTTCTTTTCCATCCTAACTTATCCTGCCTGGTAACCTATGTAAATGGCCTTATTATCTCTCATCAGGCCAGCTATGATGGACTCCAAACTCATGGCCTTGAGCTTTGCCCATCATATGTTTTCTACGTAAATTTCTCAATGACTGCTGTTAAAGTTCAGCCTTAAAGCACACCCTGAGCAGTGATCACACCTCCACCTGCATCAGTGTTTAATTCCTCCTCCACCCTTTACCGTCCTGCCCCTCGCCCCCACCGAGCCCTAGCTACATGGCTGACCCCATGGTCTCTCAGATTCTCGGCTGCTTCCATAGCTTTGCTTGTGGTACCTCCCATAAGCACCATCTATTCCCAGTCTGCTCACCTCCTGGAAGTCTTCCTGGGTTCTGTGAATGAAAAATGTTGCCTGCCATATCAGTAAACAAAGGCTGTATCAGCCATCAAGCCACCACTGTGTGTGTGTGTGCATGTGTGTGTGCACGCGTGTGTACTCAGTCATGTCCAACTCTCTGAGACCCCATGGACTGTAGGCCTCCAGGCTGCTCTGTCCATGGGATTTCCCAGGCAAGAATACTGGAGTGGGTTGCCATTTCCTCCTCCAGGGCATCTTTCTGACCAGGGATTGAATTGGAGTCTCTTGCATCTTCTCCATTGGCAGATGAGTTCTTTACCACCGTACCACTTGGGAAGCCATATCAAGCCTCCATAGTTGTCCCCAGTGGTGAGCCTGAGGGAACGCAGGATGAGAACAAGCAGAATGCCCCCCATCAAGGGGTGGTGCATTACAGCCACCCCAAAAGGCACCCCTTGAGGGGAAGCACAATGGGAAATAATGGGATGCTGGCCCTAGAAAGCTAAGGTGAATATCAAAGGAATGTCAAAGGAAGAGTCCACACTCTTGCAGCTACCCATACATGGAAAAGCACTAAATTCATTAATATGTCTGTTTGTTTTAATTAACAGTAATCTTTTAATGCTCTGACTCCCTGGTCTTTGTTGTAAAACACCCATGTATCCTGGCTCCTCCCTTACGAATTCCTAGCCATCCCTCAAGGTGATCTCAGAGGCTGCCTCCTGGGCTTGAAGTCCTCAGAAAGTCCACCAAATAAAACATAACTCTCAGCTTTTAGGTTGTCATTTTTTCCCCAGTCAATAGTTCCAGCTGTCAACCATCATCAGTTTGTCTTGTGAACTTTCCTAGGGCTTTGCCCTCCCAAGGGGCTACCTTCATATTCAGCTTCATGTAGACCAAGTGTCTACTCATCCTATTTCCTCTGCTACACTCTGTCTCCATGAGGGCAGCCATCGTTATAATCCTGCCACCTGGTTGCTTAGTTAATGCTTACTGAGTAATTCTGGGGAGGTTGTGTGTGTGTGTGTGTGTGTGTGTGTGTGTGTCTGTGGTAGAATTAAAGGATGCTTGGCCAGAAAAAGGAGTCAGAGGAGAGAATAGCAAGTCTAAAGGATTTCCTCTCATTTTGGGATTCCTGTATCACCCACATTAGAATTCCTTGGGATTCTGAATAAACATGGATTCTCTGGCCTGGCCAAGGCTGACCAAAGCAGGGTTCCTGGGTAGGGGAGGGGAGCAAGGATTTGCATTTTAAACATGCTCTACAGACAAGCTGTACACATGAGTGGCTAAGAGGCTCTGCCCTCTGTGCCATGATGCACATCGAACCTGGTTTGAAGAATATACATTAGTCCTTGTGACAGAAGGAGAGGAAGAGAGCTTCTGAGTTCTGTACAGTCCATGGCATGGATTTATTTAGAGAGACACACACTCCATAGACAGAATGGGCTCTCAAAAGGTGAGAGCGGCCCTGGGAGAAACACACTCGGCAGACAGAGCGTGGGCCATCTCAGAAGGCAAGAGACCCCAGAGTGCGGGGGGTGGGTGGTTTTCATGGGCTGAGTAATTTCATAGGCTAATGAGTGGGAGGGTTATCCCAACTCTTTCAGGGAAGGGGCAGTGGCCTTAGAACTGTCATGGCACCTGTGGGTGTGTCATGCATTATGATGAGCGTACAACAGTCCCCTGGAAGGCAATTCTAATGCCATCTTAGTCCTACTCAGTTCTAACCAGTCTTTGTCATGTCCTTTGAGGCTATTTTATTTTCTTTAAAAGTTGTGCCCTGCCCCCTTCCCTCCTGTTTCAACTGGGCTTTTTCGAGAATTAAATGGAACCGTGTATCAGTATTGCTGGTTTGAGGGCCGAGAGCCAAGTAGGTGCCAGTAAATGTCCTTGTGATGATTGTTACTGTCATTAGTATTCAAATCATGCCCTTATTATTATTTTTTTAATCTTTTTTTTGCATGATTACAACCTTCTTCCTCATCTCAGTGTCCAGACTCAGAGCCCAGGGTTTGGGGAGGGCCAGGTGGTATTTGGTGCTCAGTGTCCTATTGAACAAAAGGACTGGCCGCAGTAGAGTCAGGAAGTAGACCCAGAGGACAGCAAGTTATGACTCTTCTGAGGGAGGGGACACCTCTCCTGCCCCTGGCCAAGCTCAGCTCATCATCCTGAGGGGAACTTCTTTCCAGCATCTTCCTATCTGGATGACAGAACCCCATCCCCACCAACTGTCCCTCCCAAGTCCTGATCCTGGGTGGGGACTGAAGAAGGCCTGAGCCATGGAGTCTGTCATCATGCAAGGAACTCCTGCAAGGTCTCCACTTGTGGTGATGAGCCAAAAAACCCTGCCTTCATCACTCGCTTAGCTGGAGACAGTTTTTAGTGGGTGGTGTCTGGGCTCATTAAAATGAACCTGAAATATCCATAACTTGTATTATCCAGCAACAACCAACCCCTCAGAAATCTGTGCAGGCAAACTTACGATTTTAAAAACTACTCGTAACTCCCGCTTCAATACCCACTCTCCCTGCCAAATGGTTGAGATTCCAGGCCAACTGGGTGTCTGCTTATTTACATAATTAATCTAGTATGACGTCTTTATATGTCCCTCCTCAGCTTTCTCTTTTCTGAATAAATAAGCCCCAAATCCTCCATTCATAAGCCCTAATTTTACAACCTTTTAATCATTTTTGTGACTCCCTCCTGACTCTTCTTTGGGCCTCATTTAAGCCTTATCTCAATTTAACAGACACGCTACACAGGCAATTAGTAGAGAGGAATCCATTAGAACCCGGGACCATCTTAGCCCCAATTTGGATCCAAGTCTCTCTCCTTTTCTCTGTAAGGGTCACGTGGAGGAGTCTCATCACCTTCCTCTTGACAAACGGACTCTGGGTGGGTGCAAGTTTTGCTTTGTCACAGGATGATCTTCCAAGGTTTGGAAGAACCCGTCCTCACAAAGGCAGGAGCCGAAGGACTGCCTGAACCCAGGAAGGAATGCTTTCCCAAATGGGTTTCATGTGTGCGGTTTTGGTGCATGGACACGGCGGGGGTTGGCTGGAGAGAAAGGTGACCAGCGAGGCTGAACCCCAAGCCTCTGGGGCACTTAAGGGAGCCAGGCCCCGTCTGACAGTTTGTGCAGACTCTGCCAGGCAGGCCTGCTGCTCTGTCCTGTGATCTCATCTGACCTTTTCTGGAAGGCCATTTCCTTATCTGACTTCAGGCTGAGCCAAAAACCTGAGCCACTCACAGGCTGGGGAGAGGCTGACTCTTGAGTTTTCAGCGTCGTGTGTCAGCCAGTACATGGCTTAGCTGTCACCAAACCTTCCGTAAAAGGCCTCTGGTGGAATTATGGCACGCCCAAGGGAGAAGGGACGCTCCTGGGCTTCTTAGGTTGGGAATTCTCTAACTAGGAGTGTTCTGAGAGCAGAAGAGAAGAAAGGGGGCGGGGCTGCCTGACATGGTAAGCTGTCATTTTACAAAGACAGACCCTCATCATTGCCACTTCTTCCCGTACATCTGCGTCCTCTCATGGTCCTAATCTCTTCTGGGCTGCGTTTCTGCCTTCCGTAGCGTGGCCTGATATTTCCCAGGGCCTCTTTTGACAGGGAGCAAACAGCAGGGATGTATATCTGAGCAAGCTTGAGCAAATATAGACGTTCCTGTTTTGCTGCCATGTCAACAATCTCAAGGTGAAACCCCCATCAGTCCAGCAGTTAATTTGGTGAGGGAGCTCATTGTTGTGTGCAAAAATCAAATAAAATCCTTTGGGGCTTTTCTCAGGCAGCATCGCATGTAGCTCTGGTCTGAGATCAATAAAGCAGAACCTGCTCTTCATTACACGTTAATAACGTGCAAGCAGAAGCCAGAGTGGGGAGCCAGCCTCCCAGTCTCCCCACAGAAAGACGGCCTGACTTTGCTGAAGAAGTGTGCTGATTATGGCCATGCGCTTGTTTGCGCCCGCAATTGCCCTTCAGCTTGTGAGTTTCAGAACTGGAGTGCCTTCTGCATTGTGAAGAGCTACTCACAGCACTCATGACATCTTTAGAAAAGCCATATCCTGGGCTTAAAGTGCTCCAGAAAGATCATTAGCCGGACATTAGCTGAGCAAGTTAATAACAATTAATAGTCGAGAGACTATGGGCTGTGGTACCGCTGGAGTGAACCTAGGAAGGATTCTCAGTTCCCTGCTGCCTGAAGCCAGACCTTTTGGTGACTTTGGAGCTAGACATGGCAGGAAGGATTTAGGACTCCATATGAGCATGCTGGGGCTGCTGGAACAAAGTACCACAAACTTGGTGGCTTAAATCAGCAGAAACTCATTTTACTCTTGCGGTTCTGGTGGCAAAGGTATCTGAAATCAATGTACAGGTTTCCCCTGCTATCTGAAAGTAGAGTGTTCCTGGGAAACCGTTCCTGAAGTGAAATGGCATACAGCAAAGAAGGAATCACCTTAGGGCACATCGTGTACAAAAATGCACCAGATAAACTGAGATCAAGCACAGTTCAAAGCTACGGCGGCTCAGGCT
Source organism: Aepyceros melampus (assembly GCA_006408695.1). Lineage (NCBI taxonomy): Eukaryota > Metazoa > Chordata > Mammalia > Artiodactyla > Bovidae > Aepyceros > Aepyceros melampus. Next base: position 160,054 of record SJXQ01004670.1, read on the forward strand.
GAAAAGCTGAGTGCATTTCTCTGGGAAGGAGCTTGGCGGTACCAGTCTTGCTGCTGGGATATGCTGCCTCTATAACCCCTTGCCACAAAATAAAGGCTGAATGCTATTTTCAATTTATCTGTTTTTTTCATGAAAGTGAAAATCGTCTTCATGTTTCTTTACGTTGGAGAAAACAGGTGTTAATGTAGGTTTTTCATGAAAGAGAAGTGGTGTGAGGCAAACTTTTGAAAAGAGGGGGATTCCTATATAGCAAGGATGTGATCCTGAAGACTCTAGAGAACCTATCTATGCTTCTCTCCTAGCTTCCTGTGTTGCCAGCAATTTGCGGCATTCTTTTGCTTGTAGGCACATCCCTCCAGTCTCTGCTCCACCACCACAAAAGTCCTGGTATGTCCACATTGGGTGCCTAAGGCCATGTCTGTTCAAATCATTTGGTGCCCTTGATATAACAGGTCGTAAATATTTTGAATATCATTCATGCCAAGGTCAGTATCTCTTTCACCAGCTGACTGTGAAAAGTAAAATCAGATATTTCGTAGGAAAGCTGTTTGCAGTGTGTGAAGTTCTGTGTGAAGGCTTTTGCTGTTTTGTTGCTGGGGAGGTTTCAGTTTGATTCTGATAAGATGGAAAGATTCAAGACACGACACACGCTCTTAGAGGTCTGCATGACTGCCATCAGCCTATAATGTAACTTTGGCTGAGGCTTTTCTGGAACGGACAGTATAGCGAGATCTGTACTGTTATTGAAGGCTTAAAGGTTGGAAATTAAAAGTTTGCATTTTTCTTGGAGTCAGGCAGTCCTGATTCAAGCTTTGGCTCTATCTACCACTGACTCCTGAATGGCCTTGGGTATGTGCCAGAGACTCTCTGTTTCCTCATCTATGAAATGGGGTAATGACACCTAGGTCACAGGTTACTGAGGAGTGAATACAGTGATAAGACACAGAGTAGGGTCCAGGCCTGAATTTGCCAAGTGAAGCTCTCTGTTCCCCAGTGATAAATAAGAGTCCTGTCTCCGAAGGCTAAGGTAGAAACTCTGTAGGTTAATGTATGCAAAGCCATTATTTCAATGCTAGAGTGTCAGATGGCCTCAATAAATATGATCTGTTAATAATATGAGCAGTAGAAGCTCCATGAGGGCAAGACGCTGGCCTGGCCCATTCACACCTGGGTCTCCTATGCCTGAAGCAAGGGCTGGTGAGTTGTTATTCCTCAATAAGATACAACAGACGAATGAACGAATGAGATTTCCTGGAGGTAGGATCAAGAACGTGGATTTTTGAAACCTTTACCCATGGGCTTCCCGGGTGGTACAGTGGTAGAGAATCTGCCTGGCAATGCGGGAGACCCAGGTTCAATCCCTGGATTGGAAGATCCCCTGGAGAAGGGAATGGCAGCTCACTCCAGTATTCTTGCCTGGAAAATCCCGTGGACAAGGACCCTGGAGGGTTAGAGTCCATGGGGTCACAAAGAGTCAGACACGACAGTGACTAACACTTCATGCATTGCCCTAGGATGCAGCCATGATTGAGGACTACTGGCACAAACATTCATTTTACAGATAATGAAATTGTAGCCATGAATGCTGGGTAACTCGCCCCAAGAGCTCTTAGTTAATTTACTCAGCAAACAGTCATTCCCTCCTTTTATTTAACAAACATTCACTAAGTACTTACAACACTGTTGGCGATATTTAAACCCCAGGTTTTACCAAAAAGAATAAGAGAGTGCCCCAGCCCTTGATAAACTTGTGGTCTGGTAGAGGCTTCAGATCCATAAACAAAGGACTGCATTACCACATGCCGTAATTTCATATTTACTCACATGGTGAGCTGCAGACGAGGAAGCATCAGTGCTACGAGCTGGTCAGTGGAGACCAGCTGGGAAAGTCACCTGTATGTAGGGTGACTGGAGCACAGGGAGGCTGGGAGAGTCCCAGGCAGCTAAGAGGGAAGAATAGAAGGCACAGGATGGAGCTTGGCACATGGAAGGTCATGGAAATAGTGATTCATCCAGAGAGGCTAGAGCAGAGGACCAACACTTCTGAGGTTTCTCATGTAGGCTTGGAGAAGGACACTCTAAGGGACAGTCCCAGGAAGGTCAAAGGCCAATAGTCGACAAACAGACTGAGATGTCTGAAGAACTGAGAGGTAAATCATGTGCATGATGGAGAGAGTGGCCGGAAATGCAGTTTGATGGATAGACAGGGGCTGGATCCTTCTGGTCTTCGAGTGCTGTGGGAAAACGGTCCAAATTTACTCTGACTCAATGGAAGCAGTTGGTTAACTGTAAGTGGGGGACATTCAATGACCTAAGTTTAACGTCACTCCTGTGACTATGATGGAGCAGAGAGAACAAGTTTGCAGCGGGGAGAGTCACCCGGAGGCTGTGAATGTAGTTCAGGTGGGAGGGGACAGGCTAAAGCAAGCTGATGGCCCTGGAGATGGAAGGACACCGTGATCACAATGTGCTTTCATAAAATGTAGGGGGTGTGCCACGTGTTCACGGCCTGTAGCCCCACCCTCTTCTACCACCCCATCCTCAGAGGGACCACACTGTAACTGGGCTCGCCAGGAGGCAGGATCATGGAGTCAAGGGAGACTTCCTGGTTTGGATGGAAACCCTACAGAGCAATTATTCAGTTCAGTCAGTAGCTCAGTTGTGTCCGACTCTTTGCGATCCTATGAATTGCAGCACGCCAGGCCTCCCAGTCCATCACCAACTCCCAGAGTTCACTCAAACTCATGTCCATCAAGTCAGTGATGCCATCCAGCCACCTCATCCTCTGTTGTCCCCTTCTCCTCCTGCCCCCAATCCCTCCCAGCATCAGGGTCTTTTCCAATGAGTCAACTCTTTGCATGAGGTGGCCAAATTATTGGTGTTTCGGCATTAGCTTCAGTCCTTCCAAAGAACACCCAGGACTGATCTCCTTTAGAATGGACTGGTTGGATCTCCTTGAAGTCCAAGGGACTCTCAAGAGTCTTCTCCAACACCACAGAGCAATTATAGAAGAAACATATTCCAAATGTGGTTGCTATTTGATTCTAAAGGAGTTTGAAGCCAATTTTTGTTAGGATCCTCTTGATTTTAAAGGGTTAATACCTAACTCAAAATATGAAATGTATAGTTCACTTAACTGAAAAAGTCCGGGAAATTGAGCTTCAGGAGCAACTGAATTTGGGGCTTGACTGTATTATCAAATTGAATTTATTTCTCTCTGCCTATTGACACTGTTTTCTTCTCTAGTGACTTCAATCTTAGGCAGGCTCTTCTCGTGAGGTACCAACTGCTGCTGGCAGGCCCAGATTTGTAGCCTCATGGTTTCACAACCCGGTGGAAAGAGAGGTATGGTTTTCCAACCATCCTTGCAAAAGACTGGCCATGATTCACCCCGCTTGAGTCCTGTGAACATCCCAATCCAGGCACAGTGCCAGGTAGACTGCTGAGACTGACCAGGCCAAGGTCACCTTACCAGCTCTGGGCTGGAAATAGGGTCACCCTTAATTTTATAGATTAAATGTGGAGAGTGAGTCTCCCAAAGGCAAACTTGATGCTGCTGCATGAAGCTGAGAGATGGTGGGTAGACTGGAAAGACATATGTCTACAATCAGCCCCTGCAGTCAAGTGCAGGGCCTGCTCAAGCCTCCTGTGAAGGTGTCAGAGATGAATAATTCGGTCCCTGCCCTCCAGATGCTTGTGGGTATCAGGGACGCAAATGCATACAGAAGCCTCTTTAATGTGAGCCTGCCTGTGGTGAGTGCCCTGATTTGGTAGCTTCTCTAGTACCATAAAGCTCCAACTGCTTATTCAAAGGGCACCTGGGGCTTAGCACATGTTTCTTCACATTTTTTGTTTTAAAGTCAATAAACTGTTTCTGGCACCTTGGCTGGAAATTAAACTTGGGTTTTTTTTTTCCCCCGATTGAGGAGTTGAGATGTCCGAAGTTGACTCCCAATAGTAGCATTGGGTTGTTAGTGTCAGTTGCTAAGTCATGTCTGACTCTTTTGCAACCCCATGGACTATAGCCTGCCAGGCTCCTCTGTCCTTGGAATTTTCCAGGCAAGAATACTGGAGAAGGTAGCCATTCCCTTCTCTCAGGGATCTTTCAGACTCAGGGATTGAACCCAGGTCTCCTGCATTGCAGGCAGGTTTTTGTTTGTTTGTTTTTTACCATCTGAGGCACCAGGGAAGCACTGGGTTAGTCTGACCCAAGATCTGGGAGTCATGGCTGCAGCAGCCACCAGTGCCAGTGCCAGTGCAGAACAGGTGGACCTGGGAAGGGCAACTGGGCTGTCCAGAGGGGGTGCGCCATGGGAGAAGGTGCCTGCAGAGAGCACTGGGGCATCCCGAGTTCCAGCCAGGCAGTGGCTGCAGTGAGTGTGTGTGTAGGGAGATGTTTGGCTCCTCCGTATCACTGTAATCATCCGATGTGGGCTACCATTTCTTTGCTTCTAATAGATATTCACTTTCCATTTAACATGTATTTCTAATATTTTTCCATTTACACATGTTTTGTAAACTCTGTGGTGGACTGGCTAGTTATTCACCAAATCATTTTCTCCTTTCTCCAGGGCACCCAGCTAGGTTATCTTTCCCAGTATCCCTTAGGCTGGATTCTGCCCAGTGGACTGCAGGCTTATGTAAGGGGAAGCCTTACTTCTGTAGAGCCTCCTGTGTAGGCCTCCATGGATATTCGTCTTTTGTCCTCTCCACCAGCTGGAGGCAGAGAATCTCCATGGGGCACAGCAGAGCCACAAGGTGGAAGGGGGCTTCTTTGAAGATAAGGAGTCCTCAAACCCCCTCGCCCACTCCAAATAAAAGGAGCCACATAGACTGTGATGGGAGTGACAGATAAATCTTCAAGGTGTTGTCAAAATTTTGGGAGTTTATTTCTGTCTTGCTTTAGTAACTAGAGTTTAGTCTACCTTGACTAATCAATGAGTTATAACATACTACTGTATGCTAGGGATTCAGTATTAAGCAAAATAGGTGCAGCTCTTACCTTGATGAGGTTTTCAGTCTTACCTGGAATTTTATCTGTTCTCACCTCCTCCCTCCATTTTTGTAGGCATTCACAAATAATGCTAGAGACAATAATCTTGAAATAGCTTTGGTGAATGTCCAGCAGAGTCCAGGTTTTGGAAATGAACACCTGGCATATCTGTGGGTCACAGCCTGATCCTGCAGCTTGAGAGATTTTTCAATTGCGCAGATAAAAGATCTTTTTATTATATGCAAAACCTGTATTTTTTCCCTTCTCTCTCACTTTCTCTTTCTAAACCAGCTTTTCTGTTGGCTAGAATTTCATCCACCCAGTCATCCTTCCATCCATCCATCCATCCATCCATCCATACACCCATCCAATCTTTCTACGTAGTTTTTATTAATAATGTTTTTCTTTTCAAATGCTCATTTGCCAAGGGTTGCTAAGATATTAACATGCATAGTCCTTTTTAATTCAATTGACAATCCTACATTATGGTAAGTGCCATAATGATCACTTAATACGTGAGGAAACTAATGTCCAAGATGCTTATCTAAAGCTATAGTAAGTGGGGAGGCGAGTTATGCTAGAGCCTGGTTTCTTAGTCACTGCACCGTTCCCCATTCGACCATTTATCAGGATGCTGTCAAGTGTTGTGTTTGATGAAGGGCTCATACAGGGTAACTGACTTGAAGAATTTCATATTGTGTGTGTGTGTGTGTGTGTGTGTGTGTGTGTGCGTGCACACGTATGCATGTGTTTTTGCATGAAGATGGAGTGGTTGGAGAAGACTGCCACGTAAATAGTTAATACAGTTGGAAAGGTCTTGAGAGAAATAGCTAAGAAAAGCAAGGAGCCCTGTAAGAGACTGGAAGGCACCCTGCTAATCCAGGGTGATGAGAAACAGAGGGCTCTAGCCTACAAAGGGAGGGCTGTCAGAGGGAAGCAGGGACTAAAAGTGTGCATTCTAGAGTCAGACTGTTTGATCTCATGTCTTCAGACTTTCAGCTGGGGACATCTTAGGACAGGTTACCACATCTCTGTGACTCAGTTTCCCCATCTATAAAATTGAGATAATATAGGTCATAGTGAAAGGGTAATGTTAAAGATTAAATGAGATAAGGTTGTAAGAGTTCACTGAGGAAATATACTTTGAAGGGGACCTCACATATGATAAATACTTGATAAATATCAGCTTTGATCATGATGATAATGGATGTGATAGTTTGGAATTAGAGGCAATTGAACAAATGTTCCTTCTTTTTCTTTCTTCACAAATAGTACTTATGTGTGTTTACCTTGGTCTGTGGTGGTGTTTCTCAAGTTCTGAATTGTTCCAGCTCTGCCACCACCTGGCTTTGCATGTAACCTGTCTTGACCACTTTTTCTCTCTAGGAGAAGTGTGGAGTTGTATGCTCTGGAGCTAGAACTGCCTGGTATCACACTTAGCTGTGTGCCCTTGTGCAAGTAATTCAGCTTCTCAGAGCCTTGGATTTTTTCATCTGCAAAATGGGACTGAAAACAGTAACCATCCCACCAGGGAATTTTAAAGAATGGTGAAGTATCCACAAAGGCTATTAGCCTAGTTCCTGGCACACGGTAGTCTCTTAAGGAATGCTAGCCATTCTCACTTTAAAATTAAGGGGTCCCTTCAGCTTTACTCTGTGGGTATCCCTTATGCACTTTACCTCGATTTCACTTTGGATAATTGTGTTCAGTGCCCCACAGTGCATTCCTGATTTCTAAGCTAATTTCGGCACAATCTCCATTCTGGTTGGTTCTCTGAGAAATGCTCCTCTGTAATGCATATGATAGCAGGACTCACTCATTACCAGGTTATTTTAGGCAAGAGTGATTTTTAACTCATTACCCGGATAATTATTGCAGTTATCTAGTTGCCTTTCTGTGTTCAGACTTAATAAGCTCTGAAGATGTGTGGCAGTGCTTTTCTTGACTGAGATAAGAGAATTATTGAGGCTCTCGGGGGAAAGTATGAGAACTTAGAGGCACAGAGTGTGGCTGCATCAGTCAAATGGCCAGATGTGAGATGGACTCAGCTCTGCTGGGAACCTGGGTGGGATTTCCTTAATCCTGGGATGTTTTCAGTGTGCCTGAGATGTTAATTTTGCTTATTGGAAAGATGTCCAGAAGTGCGTTGGTGAATGCATGGGCCCACACACAGGTGCTTAGTAACTTACGTGTGCATGCTCAGTTGTGTCCGGCTCTTTGTGACCCCATGGACTGTAGCCCTCCAGACTCCTCTGTCCATGGAATTTTCTAGGCAAGAATACTGGAGCAGGTTTCCATTTCCTATTCCAGGGATCTTCCCGACCCTGGGATCAAACCCTTGTCTCCTACCTTGGCAGGTTGGTTCTTTACTGCAGAGCCACCTGGGAACCCCTTAGTAAGTTACACACAAGTAGAAAGTGGGACATAGCTAATTCAATCTTGGGTCCCTCAACACTTAGGGGTCAAGTAGACTGGTTGGCTACATCATATAGTGGCTAAGAGCTGCAGCTGCTGTTGCTGCTGCTAAGTCACTTCAGTCGTGTCCAACTCTGTACAACCCCATAGACGGCAGCCCACAGGCTCCCTTGTCCCTGGGATTCTCCAGGCAAGAACACTGGAGTGGGTTGCTATTTCCTTCTCCAATGCATGAAAGTGAAAAGTGAAGTGAAGTTGCTCAGTCGTGTCCAACCCTCAGCGACCTCATGGACTGCAGCCCGCCAGGCTCCTCCATCCATGGGATTTTCCAGGCAAAAGTACTGGAGTGGGGTGCCATTGCCTTCTCCGAGTGGCTAAGAGCAGGCATCAGTAAATTTTTCTGTGAATAGTTTTTGTGGGCTGTTTAAGCTAGTCGTTTCTGCTCTTCAGTGTGAAAGCAGCAAATGGCAATATATAAATGAACAGATATGCTGTGTTCCAATAAAACTTTATTTGTTAGCATTGAAACTTGAATTGAATATAATTTTCATGGGCCACAAACTGTTACTTTTCTTAGAAAAACAAACCAAAAAAAAAAACCAGTTTCAAATGTGAGAACCATTCTTTCCTTGCAAGCCTTACAAAACCAGGTGGTGGACTGAATCTCACCTATAAGCTGTAGCTTGCTGACCCCTGGATTATCGTCTGCATCATGTAAGACCCACTCCTTCCATTGTTTGCTGTCTGACTTTGGGCACGTTCCTAACTGCTCTGTGCCTCAATTTCCACATCTGCAAAATAGGAATAACAGTAATAGCACCCTGTAAGTTAGAGGGAAGATTAAGAGTTAGCAGAGGTGAAATGCTTAAAATGGTGCCTGGTACATAGCACAACTCTGAGAAATATTAACTGTTGATGTAATCATTTCACATTTATCATCTCACTGACTTTTTCCAACCACATGGTGGGGGAGGTAGTATTAACATCCCCATTTACCCAGATTAAAAGACTGAGGCATGAGGATGCAAAGTCATTTGTTCAAAGCCAGAGTTAGAACAAGCCTTATTTACAGTGGGGACCCACTTTTGAATAACAAGGGAGAAATCTTCAGTTGCTATAAAACTGGTACTGTTTTCTTTGTAATGATGCTCCAAGGATCCCTTCCCCCCACCTCTTCATCCCTAGCATTTGTCTATAGCTCTCAGAAACTGGCCTTTGGCAAGGGGACAAGGGTGGGGGAGAGTGGTGACGAAACAAGCAGGTGATCACAAAGGAGTGATAAATCAAATGACAGCAACAGAGCAGTGGTCTCTGCTTTTAAAATTTTTCTTCCCATTGTTCTCTTTTTTGGGCACACTGTGGAGTTTACGTTTGGGACATCCCCGTCAGGTGTGCCAATTGTTAGGGGTTACGGTTGCAAGATGCACATTTATCCTCTCCATTACATGATTCTTTCCTCCCTAATGCACCAAATGAGAAGATTGGCTGATTTTCATTTTCCCTAAAAAGTAAAATTTCAGCTTAAATCATAAATGTCTGTGATGCACTTAGCGGCAACATCAGCTTCTACCTGGCAGCCGTTCTTCCTCATTCCCTCTCTCTCTGAGAATAAGCAGGTCTATTTTGATTGAGAGGTGCATTAGCTCCACTTAGAGCTAAAGATCAACTTTGACTTCTGTGGAAGTTACCTACAACCTAAATGGTAACAATCCATCCCAGTTAGCGCTTGATGTATTCATTCCTTTTCCTCCTTGCTTAGATAATTTATGAAAGGGTAAGAGATCCGAGAAAGTGTCAGAGTGGATTCCAGAGGGATTTAAATTACTGGGACAAAAATCACATGTGATTGGTAGCTGACATGTTCTGCCTGTTCCCCTCTGGTCGGTTTCTGAGGTTTTCCTCTCAGAAGAACAGATGACCTCAACCTACAGAAATCTGCTCACCACATTCCTTCACAATAGTTGCCCATCTTTGCCAACTACATCTGCAGCACTTGGGCAGACCTGCCCATTCTGTGTCACGAACCCCCTCATGCATGGAGAGACCCCTGTCCCTCTGCAGGGTCAAACTCCCCCGAAGGAGAGAAAAGTTAGAATCTTCTGCACATTTCCCAGCTCCACAACTCATTAATCAAGTCCTTGGAGCAAGTTGCTTAATTCTTTACAGTCTCTGTTCCTCTGTAAAATTGAAAGGCAATGTTAATACATCCCTCAGGGACTTATAAGAATTAATATTTGTAAACTACCTAAAATGCTGTTTGACACATAGGACTCACTCCAGAAATGTTTACTGGGATTAAAAATATTAGGTGATAAGAGCTGGGAGAGATCAAGTTACTTGCCAGCTATAAACCTTCAATGGCATCCCATTTCTCACGAGATAAACCCTAATCTCCTAAATCTGGCTTACAAGACCTTACTTAGTTCACCCACTTGGCTTTATTCCACCCACCCATCTCTGTCCCCCAGCTACACAGTCTATCTTTCAGTTGGTTTAGGGCACTTATGTGCTGGAGCCAGCTCATACAGGCCTGAGAGTCAACTGTTAGATTTTTCAGGAATTTTGCGAGTTGGTTATTAAATATATCTATCATTAAAATTAAATAATGTAAACTTAAAATTGACTATGTTATGTTAAAAACAAGAGCAATAAATGTGAAAAACATCACTTTCTAATTATTTGTATCACATTTTACTGTTATCTATGTTTTTGAGGTTATTAGTTCTGCTGTAGCCATCTGATGAAATCAATATAAGGATGTGTTACTATTCCACATCTATTCCCTACCTTTCATTCCATGACATCATATGATGACAGCTTAAAATCAGCCATACTGAGTGTAGTTACACCACAAGAATAGACAAACACTACAGCTTATTGTTTGCTGATGATCTAGAATAGCAGTCAGCAAACTTTTTTTCTGTAAAGGGCTGCTGCTGCTGCTAAGTCGCTTCAGTCATGTCTGACTCTGTGCAATCCCATAGACGGCAGCCCACCAGGCTGCCCCATCCCTGGGATTCTTCAGACAAGAACACTGGAGTGGGTTGCCATTTCCTTCTCCAATGCATGCAAGTGAAAAGTGAAAGTGAAGTCACTCAGTCATGTTTGACTCTTAGCGACCCCATGGACTGCAGCCCACCAGGCTCCTCCATCCATGGGATTTTCCAGGCAAGAGTACTGAAGTGGGGTGCCATTGCCTTCTTCTCTGTAAAGGGCTAGATCATAAAATCTTAGGTTTTGTGGGCAATAAGCCTTCTATCTTAGGTTTTGTGGGCAATAAGCCCTCTGTTACAGTTACTCAACTCTGCAGCAATAAAAAGCAGTCACAGAGAATACATAAACTAATGAGCATGACTGTGTTTCAATAAAACTTTATTTACCAAGACAGCACGTTTGTGGTTTGCTGACTTCTAGTCCAGACTTACAAAATATGGAAAAAATGTTCATATTGCCAACTGAATTTTAAAAATGTGTTGCATCTGTTAGCTATTATACTTTGTATATCCCCCCAAAACCAGAAGATATATTCTTCCAACACTTGAAAAGTATTGTATGACTCAGCCAGGAAGCTACTCACATCATTGACAGATGACTGAAGTTCTGACTTCTTCATTGTTTCCCTTCATGTTGCTTCAGTTCAGTTGCTCAGTCGTGTCCAACTCTCTGTGACCTCATGGACTGCAGCACACCAGGCCTCCCTGTCCATCGCCAACTCCTGGAGTTTACTCAAACTCATGTCCATTGAGTAGGTGATGCCATCCAACCATCTTATCCTCTGTCCTCCTGCCTTCAGTCTTTTCCAGCATCAGAGTGTTTTCAAATGAGTCAGCTCTTCACATCAGGTGGCCAGAGTATTGGAGCTTCAGCTTTAGCATCAGTCCTTCCAATGAATATTCAGGACTGATTTTCTTTAGGATGGACTGGTTGGATCTCCTTGCAGTCCAAGGGACTTTCAGGAGTCTTCTCCAACACCACAGTTCAAAAGCATCAATTCATCTTACTTAGCTTAAATGAAAAAAATCAATCAACACTGATATGGAAACTGCACTTGTTCATCAATGGTGACCATAAGTTGGGTACAGATATACAAATTTGGCAAAAATCAACAAAAGCCTTCTCTGAGACTCAACTGACTATGTGTGGAATTTACAATAGAAATACTGTGTATTTTATGATTGTTAATTATGTGTTACTTATCTCAGATCTCAGTAACATTTACAGTAAACTTATATATGCATGTATACGTACAATGGGGTTTTATAGAGGGCCAGCTATCTTTTCTCAGTTAACCTTCATGAGCACTGCTCCAAGGGTGCAGGTTCTTTCAGTCTCTGGGCCTTTGTTGGATCCTTTCACATGAAGCAGCTCTTTCTTCATCACTTAGCCTATTTAACTCCTACTCATACTTTGGTTTGCCGCTTAAATGTAACTTCTTCAAAGGAGAGTTCCCTGATTTCCCCAAGACTAGCTGAGTTCACCCCATGATGCTCATCTTTCCTTGTAATGCAGTGATAACTTTCGTGGTGGCTTATTATCTCCTTTCACCAAAGGAATGCAGGTGTCTCCAGGCAGGTATGGCCCATCGTGTATTTGGAGCCTAACACAAGTAGCGCCTACTTTCTACTTTTTCTAGAAAGTAGTGGATCCTCAATATATTTGCAGCTGAGCTGAACTGTCATTTAAAATAAAATGAGCCCTGTATTTAAGAGTTTCAGCATCAACTCCCTCCCACTCAAGTTAGGTATAAATTCAGCAAGTTAAGCAATAAATTGCCAAACACTCTGCTGCAGCATGCTTGAAATTCAGTTTTGAGGCCCCAGTCAGTGCTGAAATCAATGCCCACTTTCTCCAGGTATAGTAATTATTTCTCATATTGTTATTGACTATCTCTTTAAATACCAGCCAGGACAAATCTATTTATCAAGCTGTTGTAAATTATTTGAAGCAGGAAGATGAATGGAATGGAATGAGGGTTGTTTAAAAGATTGCTCCCCTTCAACCCTGGTCAAGAAACGAATGGTTAGTGGCCACCAACCCATCCCAGGAGAAAGCTAGGATCATTTTCCAACCCATTCACTAGTGACCTCAATCATCTAAGTGCTGGTTTCAAAATCCTAATTTTTATCCTGACCAACAGCACTTATTCTCAGACACACTGGGAATCTGTTGCTTACTTTGGGTTTCTGGTTTCTTGAAGACCTGTGTCAGGTGTCTGAGGAGCTAGGAGTCTGGAAACCTATTATGGAGAAAAAGTCTTGTTGGGAGCCTGGAGGAACTCTCATATGGAATTTAAATCCAAATTTCAGGGCCTCAGCAAGAGTGATAGAGGTGAGGCTCTTGTAAGCACGAGACTCTGTGTTGAGTGTGTCTCATTATCACGATCATGTAATATGTACACTGTTATATATCCATCTTACAACGGAGAAAAAGGAGGCATAGTGAGGACATATATATGCAGAAAGTCATACAGCTAGTAGGTAACTGAACTGGGGTTTAAACTCAGGAGGTCTCACTAAGGGGCTTGTGCTTTGAATCACCTCTCTCTACTGGGATAGAAAAGGTCAAAGAAACCTCACGGGATCTGAAGAGAACAAACACACACACAAACACACAAAATGAAAACTGGAGTAAATGTTGAATTACCTGAACGCTCATTCATTTATTCAATTATTCAGTAAACATTTATTTAGCAGCTGTTTTATGATAGTCACTCTGTTAAGTGCCTCAAAGTAGACAAAATCTCAGCCTTAATTAAGCTTACTTCTTAGTAGGGAAAGACGGAGGAAGCAATAAGTAAAATTAGCATTCCAGATACCAGTGAGTGCCATGAAGAAAGTAAGGCAGGGAGGAGAAATGAGCAATGTTGGGAGCTGAAATCGCAAAGATGTGGTCCAAGAGGGAAACATTTGAGTCAGGACCTGGAGGAGGTGAGGGAGCCAGCCATGTTACTAACGAGGTCAGAGGTCAGCAACCACAGCCTCCAGGCCAAAGGCAGCTGTCACCTGTTTTCATAAACAAAGTCTATTGGAATAAAGACAGGCCCATTCATTTAAGCACTGTCTGTGGCTCTTTTTGTATTAAAATGGCAGAGTTCAGTAGTTGCAACAGAGGGTTTTGTGGCCTAGAAAGACTGATATATTTGTAATTTGGCCTTTACAGAAAAGTATCTACCTCTGGTCAAGAGGAGAGTGTTCCAGGCAGGGGGAGCAAACAGCAAATGAGTGTCTCATGAGATGAGGGTGGTTTGATGTGCTTGAAGAGGCTGCTGTGGCTGGAGCTGTGTGATCATGGGGGAGCGGGAGGAGATGAAGTTAGGGTGGATGTGGGACACACCCTGCGGAGTCTCCTGGGCCATTGTAAAGCCTCGGAAGACGGTGGGAGGAGAGAGCGGGTTCTCTGCAGGGGAGAGTCACACTTAGAGGTACCAGGATGATTCCATGAGCTGTCACAGGCTGGGGAAGCAAAACTGAGGCAGAGTTTAACATGCAGGATGTTTCTGACTCCTTGGGATCAACTCCTGTGGAAAGGAGGAGCAGGACACAGGAGTGGGCAGAGAGAGGAGTTGTCGTGATGCAGCCCAGTGACAGCCTTAGCCCTTCACATAGCCACTCAATATATCAACTTCAATCCTGTCAGTTTCAGAATTGTCTCCATTAGGTGTGAGATGTCCAGGACTATATTTTCCAGTGTTGATCACTGGTTGGAAGGAGGTCTTTTAATGGCAGTGACAGTGACCCTGAAGGAGTGTAAACACTCCCTGAATGGCTGACAGCTGAGGAATGTTTGCTGACTGTGCTCCCAGGAGCTGGGGCAATGGGTCCTCCACTGAAGTAGGATGTGCTAGTACGTTGTTGCGTCCACCACACAGAGGCTTGGGGAGCAAGAGATAAAGCCAGATGAGTAAGTAGGCTACTAAAAAAATTAACTGAGAGATGAAGGTGGTTTGAGCCAGTGAACAGTTGGCAAATGCTAAATATCCCTACTGTTAGAGCCTTCAGGTATTCTTCATGTCCTAAGGTCATCTCAAGGGAGCACAATAAGGGGAATAAGCAAAACGTTTGATGACAAGTCACAAAGTCTCCAAATCCATTGATTATTGTTTGTGGATGGTCTTTGGTTCCGTTTAACCTGGAATCACCTTTTCCCAAGGTGTGTTGACAAAATGTGACATAATCACCAATGCTCCACTGACCTCCATCAGAATAGAACCTGTTGTGGGAGACAGGGGGTAGAAGTATTCATCACATGGCCCGGTCTGTCCCAGCAGTGACTGTACTCTTCCTTGACCATCCAGCAAGAGTGCTGTACTGCTAACTTGGCATGAAACAGTGCAGTTACTTATGCATCTTCATGGCATGGGGTATTGCCTCGGGTTTGAGATTCTGCTACGGCTACATGAGTGGGCAAAGTCAAGAAATTGTATTCCATAATTTATCTTCAGTCTGACAAAGAACACTGTCTGCAATAGGCGGAGTGAGCTTGTAGATTTTAGCACATTTATTACGGCATGATGTGTTTTGACATGGTGTCTATGAGCCATGTGAGGTGAAATGGAAGGTATAAACGGATTCCAGTTCCATTATCCCACTGTGATCTGGGGAAAGCTGATACCAAAATGTTGCCACCCAATAAAGCACTTTATCGAATTCCCTCCCTGGCTGAACAGCATGGTTCTGCCAAAGAGAGCTATCTGCTGGGTAAACTGTTCAGCGAGTTGCATTTTTAACGCAAGTGCCCAGTCAGCCAATGGTGTCTAATGGGCTTTGCTTACAGTTTATGTGGCTGGCTATTTACATGAGATTAACAACACGAGGAAGAAACAGATTCTATCCTCCCTAGCCTGATTTAGAGGCTTCTCTGCTCATTGAATTCAGCCACGCTGGTCACACTAGCCCTGGAAAACCTCAGAAGTAAAGAGAGGCAGCGGGAGTTATTCATGAAAAACCTGAGATGCTGAGGAATTTAATTCCCCCGAGTGTCTAAACTAGTCCACAAGCCCCATTGTGGTTTTGCTTAGGGGCTGATAAAAACCTTGAAAGCACTCGTTGGCTTGTTTTTCTCTCTTTAGACTGAAAGACAGATGGAGGAACACCCAGGGTGTAATGGGCACACAGAGGAAGGTGATAACTCCACCTTGGAGATTAGAGAAAGTTTCCTGGGAGAAACAGTGCCTGGGTTTAGACCAGAAAGACAAATGAAGATAGGGAAGAACCTCTTAAAGCTTGGGACTATGTCAGTCAATGATTCTGAAAAGTTTGCTATCATGCCTCAAGCACCATGGTGGGCTCCATACACCTGTGAACAAGTTATAGTTCCTTTTCCATTGAACTAATGGTTGAATTAACAGACTATTGCAACACACTGTTCCACGTGTAGAAGACCAGGTCTTGTTCTGCAATACATCTGGTGTGTTGTATATAGTTCAGTTCAGTTCAGTCTCTCAATCATGTCCGACTCTTTGCAACCCCATGAATTGCAGCACGCCAGGCCTCCCTGTCCATCACCAACTCCTGGAGTTCACTCAGACTCACGTCCATCGAGTCTGTGATGCCATCCAGCCATCTCATCCTCTGTCGTCCCCTTCTCCTCCTGCCCCCAATCCCTCCCAGCATCAGGGTCTTTGCCAATGAGTCAACTCTTCGCATGAGGTGGCCAAAGTACTGGAGTTTCAGCTTTAGCATCATTCCTTCCAGAGAAATCCCAGGGCTGATCTCCTTCAGAATAGACTGGTTGGTATGTAGTGAGAACCCACTAATCATTTCCTGAGTTTAAGTTCATTGTGTCATAACATTTTTCTCTCTCTCCTCACTCGCTCATTGACTTGATTTCAAATCTTGTTTCCTTGATCCTCTACCAATGTTGTCATTTTTCTCAAAATTTCTATCAATAAACTTTTAGAAAAATTGGGCTGCATAGTCACTGTGTCCACCTCCTTATGGCACGTGCACTCTCTTGCCCCTTTATTCTTTCAAGCAATTTGATATGATCACTCCCCATGTCACATTAAGGAAAGGGCTCTCTGGATGGTCATCCCAGACCTCCATGCTGCCAGTCCAGCGGCCTCTCAGTTTTCTTCCTCCTCACTCTCGTCACTGTGTTGTGGTTACTGGCCACTCTTCCCTTGCTTCTCGGATGTAGCATAATATTGGCTCTTTTTCCTCCTCTCTGAATATTCTTTTTCTGCCTCCCTTCATTCCTTTACTTCTTCCCAACAACTCAGTGACTTAAAAAATCTAACTTTTTATACCTTCTCCATTAGCATTTTTTTCAGGTACCCTATCATAATTTACTTTAAGAGCTAATGCCTAATCTCTATATACATTCCTGAACATTCTAGAACAGTTTCATCTGTGTGCTGATATCTGGATATCCCGAAGGTGTACAAACTCATCATGTCAGGAACCAAACTATTTCTGACTTACTAACTTGGTTTAACACTAGGGACACTGACCTAGTCACCCAGGCTGAAAACCAGGGGTTAATGTGGTGCTTTCTTCTCCTCCCCCTCCTTTGCTGCCCTCCAGATTGCTTCAGTGGCCGCATCCTGTCCATTCATCCATCTCTTTATCCCTGTTGCCTTTCCGTGACATTTCACTCCCCTCATTGGCGATACCACAGGGTCTGTGTCATCTCCCACTGGACAAAAGAAATCTAACCACAGAAGTATGTTCCTTATTGTGGAAAGGAGGGGTTTGGATTCTTGAGCTCTGCCCCAGACACAGAGATTTAACCCTGCAGAGTCTGCTCTGGGTTTTACAAAGAGCACTTTCTCAACATTTAATTCTCCTTCTCTTCCTCCATGACCTTTAAGTTTGTTTGTTGTTTGTTTTTAACTACACTCCTTTTTCTCTTTTTAAATGGCTTTACTGAAGTATAGTTGATATACTTAATTTGATGAGTTTGGGCATAGGCATATACCCATGAAACTATCACCATGAACAAGGTAATAAACATTCATCCCCTCCAAAAGTTTCCTTATGGCCCCCTTTTTTGAGGGTGAGAGCACAGCACAAAATCCAGCCTAAGTTTTTAAGGACAATGTAATAAGCTTTAATTGTTTTCCTAATTTTAAAGAGATGACCAAGTAAGTTTACAAAGGTATGAAATGATTTGAGCCTACTTAGACTCCGTATTGGAGTGATGAAAAGATTTGACTTATTTATTTTAAAAAATATTAGAAGAGGAAGTGCTACTTTAAGATAATGGGAGGCAGAAGCATTTATCTCTGATTATTTAAAATAATTTAAATCTTGGTTCATCCATATTTTAAAGAACACCTTGCCTTTGCAAAAGAAAAGGAAAATGTGGTGACATTCAAACTTTTGTCAGCGTTTTCAAAATATCAACAAATTAAAAAAAAAAAACAGTTGGTTCTGAATTAGAGCTAAATATATTCCACCTATAATATTTGCCTAAATAGTGTACATTCAGAATGGAATATTGTTTAATCTCTTTTAACTGGCAAAAAACCTTTCTTTTTTCTGAAAAGACACTTGAACTTTTGGTGTTGGCTACATATGAAAATATGTCAAACACCCAGATTCTACATCTCTAGATATTCAAAACTAATTATTCCTTAATTTGCATGTGAAAGCAAATTACAATCTAATAGACCATTTCCCTAGCAAACCTTTCTTTAGCTTAATGAGCAGAATGAGGAAGCCTATTACAACCTGATTAAAAAGTCTCCATGTGATACAATGGGTTGCTGCTTACATATAACATGATCAGAACGGAGACAACAAAGATATGAGTGCTCTTATTGACAACAGGGAGCTGAGCTCATGCCTGTCCATTTAGTATTTTATTTTAATTCATGTCAGCCCAGAGGGATCAATAGCTAATTGGTGTCTTACGTATTACACGTGGCTACTTTAATTCTGGATGGAAATTCATCAGCAACTTCCAGTTGATGAGATGACTATCCAGAATTGGAAGGACTAGGCTACATTTAATCATTACAAATGTCCAATTTTATTATCCACTTTCCAGATAGTGCATGGAGTGTTAGACCACCCAGATTCTTCTTGTTCAGTCACTAAGCCATGTCCGACTCTGTGAGCCCATGGACTGCAGCATGCCAGGCTTCTCTGTTGGCCAGTATCTTAAATTAAAGGAGTGGAATATGCCAGTGTATCATTTAGCTGTTGCCATATAATGCTGTATAACAAACCATGCTGACACTCAGTGATTTACACACTGTAGGTCAGTCTGGGGATTGGCTGCTCTAGGCTGGGCTCAGCTGGGCTGGCTGCAGCGTTTGGGTTGCATTCAGGTCTGCTCCATGTGTGTTCTGGGAACACTGGGCCGCCTGGGGCAAAGATTTTCCTGGTGGAAATCGAAAGATCCCAAACTGACACTTAGAAACATAGGATGCTTCTTGAAATCTAGGTGGAAATGGTCCATGGTCACTTCTAACCGCTGGCCAAAGCAAGTCATTTGGGAAAAGTAATGCATTCTGTCACAGCTACTGTGCATTGGGATTGTTTTTAAAAAGGAATGGTTGTTCAAAAGGGGTTACCTCTTCCTCATGTGCCTATATTTTAAAAGTAAATATGTTGCTCTACATTGAATGGATCAAGCTAAAATTACCTCGCAATTGCCCTTTACCTGATTCTTTCTCATTCTCTAAATGATTCATATCTTCCTTTCCATCCACTTTCTAAAATACAAAAAGTACCGTGTTCATTTTCTGCTCAGAAAAAAAAAAAAAAAACTGTTATTGAATCCCTGTTTCCCACCGATAGAGCTCAAATCCTTGGCTGGCTTCAAAATATCCTTCACAATATATTGACTGTCCCCTCTATCAGGCTCTGTTGGGCACTCTCTTTTCTCTCTCCCATCTGTGTGAATTCTTATTCATTTGTCAGAGCCCAGCTGAGACTTTACAACTTTTGCGTACCCTTCACTCATTCCCTGGAGAGTTTTCTGCTTCCTCATCTGTGGTTTCCTAGCATGTTAAACATATGTCAACATGGCACTTACAATAATACATTGGAAGTGGTCATTCACATGTCTATTTTCCTACTAGACTGTGAAATCATTGAAGATAGGGTCCATGTCATCTTAATTTTCTATCCTTAGCACTTCTCTCTATGCCTGTAATGTGGTAGATTTCAGATAAGATGGTTTGATTGATTTGAAGGAGATTTTTTTTTAATGACTTTTTTAAAGAAATAAAAATGTACTACAGCTTTCTTATCCATTCATCTGCTGATGGACATCTAGGTTGCTTCCATGTCCTGGCTATTATAAACAGTGCTGCGATGAACATTGGGGTACACATGTCTCTTTCAATTCTGGTTTCCTCGGTGTGTATGCCCAGCTGTGGCATTGCTGGGTCATAAGGCAGTTCTATTTCCAGTTTTTCCACAATGGAGCATTACTCAGCCATTAAAAAGAATACATTTGAATCAGTTCTAATGGATGGATGAAACTGGAGCCGATTATACAGAGTGAAGTAAGCCGGAAAGAAAAACACCAATACAGTATACGAACACATATACATGGAATTTAGAAATATGGTAACGATAACCCTGTATGGGAGACAGCAAAAGAGACACAGATGTATAGAACAGTCTTTTGGACTCTGTGGGAGAGGGAGAGGGTGGGATGATTTGGGAGAATGGCGTTGAAACATGTATAATATCATATAAGAAATGAATCGCCAGTCTAGGTTCGATGCAGGATACAGGATGTTTGGGGCTGGTGCACTGGGATGACCCAGAGAGATGGTATGGGGAGGGAGGAGGGAGGGGGGTTTAGAATGGGGAACACGTGTACACCCATGGCAGATTCATGTTGATGTATGGCAAAACCAATACAGTATTGTAAAGTAAAATAAAGTAAAATTTAAAGAAAAGAAATAAAAATGGTCATAGCACAGGTAGATATGTTCAGTCTTACTAATAACTAGATGAACTATAAAGGATCAAACCAAAGTTGCAGAAGATGCCATTTTTATTTTTCAAATTGGTGGTTATGTTTTTAAAAGTAAAGCATAGTTTATAAGGATGTGGATATCTGGAATTGCTTATGAGAATTTTAGTGACAGCTTTTTAGAGATTTTTATTATGTTTCAAAATATTTAACAATATTCATATGTGTTGACTCAAAATAGACATCAAATAATGTATCAAATGGAAATAGAGATATGAAAAATTTTTATATAGAGTCATTGATCGTGACATCATTTATAATAGGGAAAAATAGAATATTCTAAATTTATAATAATATGAGATGGGGTAGATAAATCACAATGTACATAAAACATTGGCCTAGAAAATCTGCAGTTATTAAGAGAGATAGTTAATAAAATGGGATAAATGTTTACTACAGATTTTCCAATAGATAAATTAGGTTGTAAAATAGCATACAGAATATATTATATGATGCCAATTTTGTTAAATATAATGGGGTATTGATGTTTGCATCCTATCTGAACAGAAAGTGAACTTGAAGGAAATATAGCTAAATATTAATTGGTTACATCTAAGTGTCATAATCACAAGGTGATCTTGATTTATTTTTATGCTTTTGTCCAAGTTTTCAAATTTTCAGTAAAGAGCATGCATAACATTTATAGTAAGTGAAAAGATCTAAAAATATTTTTCTTAGCATATAATTATGATACAGTAACTTGTATTGTTAAGTGGGCTTGTGAGAACTGCAAATTATTGATTATACATAACACTTTACTTTATATGTGAGTTGTGCTACTTTTGAGCCTTTACTCTTGTTTATTTTTTGAATAGCTTTCATTTTTCTTCTGTAATTAACTAAGAACTGAAATGAATTTTCTGAGTAGAATAGTTCTTAATATAAATGCAAAATCTTGTTTTCTCTAATGTAATTGTACCTGAGTGAAAGTAACTGCAACAAGGACTATAAAGGAAGACAAAGTAGGAATATGATGTATAATTTCCCTTTGCATAATTGTAACTCTGAAGAACGCATGCTCTCAGCAGAAAGGTAATTTAAATTGTATCACAACAAATGCCATATTTTAAAATAGAAACTATCCATCATGCACTGAGTAAAGCTGGTAGCAACGTATAAGTCTCAAGGATATACTGAAAATTCCTCCATGAGTCCATTAAAAATAAATTTGGTTGGTTTAATTCTAGCACACGCTGAAATAAAGTCTAAGTGACATAATATAATTTTTAAGTGCATAAAATTACTAATTGTGCATTTAGGGAAAAATGATATAAGATAATAAGAAACATTGCAAGTTTTTTATTATAGAAATATTGAGACCTTTACCATGTAAATAGAATAGTATAATAAACTCCATGTATCCATCATGGACACTAGTCTTTTTTTGGCACAATCTCTGGAGCATAATTTTTAAAATCTGAAACAGTACTTGAGTACCTACTTTTTGGCTTCATCTTATGGGAAAAACTAGTTTTGAAGAAAAGTGAACATTTTAATGGTTGTAGACTACAGATTTTCCTTCCTTATGTTGGGTTATGTCCTGATAAACCCATTATAAATTGAGAATATCATAAGTTGGTAACACATTTAATTCACCTAACCTACCTAACATCATGGCTGCCCAGTTGGCTCAGTGGTAAAGAACCTGCCTGCCAAGCAGGAGACACAGGTTCGATCCTGGGTTGGGAAGATCCCCTGGAGAAGGAAATGACAACCTGCTCCAGTATTCTTGCCTGGGAAAACCCATGGACAGAGGAGACTGGCGGGCTACTGTCCACAGAGTCGCAAAGAGTCGGACACGATTTAGCAAGTAAACCACAGCAACCTAACATCACAGCTTAGCCCCGCCCACCTTAAATGTGCTTAGAACACTTACATAGAATACTTCAAAAATACATCGACTATCCAAACTGTGTAAACTAGATTTTTTTATAGAACAGTTTGAAATTGTTATTTTGATTGATTGCTTTGTTTTCCAGCATATTTTAGGCACCTATTTTAAGACAGGTGCTGTCTTAGAATGAGATGAGACAATGAACGAGATGGCTAAGGAAACCCACCTTTAAAGCACAAAGTTTTCTCCAGCTCTTTCCTACTGGAGAGAGAAGAGAAGCCTTTCACTGAGGAAGTTCTGAGTCTAGCTTCCTTTCCCATGCTTGTGCAGGCCCTTTCTCCACCCAGCTCAGCTAGCAGAGTTAGGATGGTGCCTTCTCCCAATTTGTCTCAAGAATCACCCATCATTTCCTCGAGAAAAGAAACAAATACACGGTTGAAACAATTCCCCAGAGCAAAGCAAAAGGATGACTGTGACACGAGCAATTGTAGTAAACATTGAAAAATGGTGTCTATCTGGGCTCTAATATTCTCCCCCTTGTAGTCATTTTTCACAGGTTCAACTTCCTGCGCTCCAGACGGAATGAGCCCAAATGTGCCTTATCTGTGGGCAGCAGGAGCTTGAGCAGCAGATAGCTTCCTCTGGTTCCTAGTGATTTTTTGAAACTCAGGAGGGGATTTTGTAAACCCAGTTGGTCTGGTTGCTCTGTCTATGCATCCCCCATCTCTTTTCAGACATAAATCTCCAGGCTGGCTTCAGGTTACCAGGTCCTTTCTTCCCTCAACTGCCCAGCCAGCCCCCTACCCTTCAAGCTCCAAGGAGGAACTATAGCAGGGATAGAAACACACACACAACAGAGTTGAGACAGAGATCTCCTTTTCTCAGAATTGCTGGATTAAAAGGTTGTAGCAGTGATGTTTTGACTGCTTACCATGTGCTTTGCCCTGCCGTGACTGTTCTATACACATTATCTCATATAAGCCTCACCACCTAATTCATGGACTAGGTGCATTATATCTTGGAGGTGTAGATGAGGAAGCTGGGACAGATAATTTTGATTACTTGCAAGAGGTGCAGAGCCTCTAAAATGGTAGGTTGGCAGTGATGCTCACTTGAGTCACTCTAGCCTCAGAATTCCACCAACAGGGCTGCCTCTCCCAAGACTCAAAAAATAGCCATGGAGCTCATAGGCAGCATCCATGGAGTCATTCTTTTCTGCTTCAGAAAGAGTGGTGAATTTTGAAATGCTCTATTTGTGGCAAAAATGCAGTCTAGTGGCAAAGCTACAAACAGTGAAAGCCCAAATTCAAACTTGGATTCTCTAACTTTAGAGTCCACACTTTAAACCACCACACTTTAAAAGCTTGGTAAAACAAAAGGGTGTGGTTTTCTCAGGAAGTCACATGGATGAGATGATGCCCTTCCAAAGACAGCAGCTTTGATTCATAAGGGTTTGGATAGAAAGTCAAGCTTCTGTGGCTTTTCCTGCCTTAACAGATTATTAAATAAAGATAAGATGTATAGCTCTGGACTGATTTTGATTTTTTTTGAAAGTGATTTTTCTCCGTTAATAAAGTCCCATAAAGTCAGTAATAGAGACATTACTGAAAGTCAGAAAAAGAAAATAGAAGCTAAGACCATCTATAATCCTACCATTTTGACAAAACTATATTTTTGTGCATTTCTCTGCTTGGTCTTTCCTTCAAATCTGAATGAATACTTTGCTGGGTAAAGTATTCCGCTGCTGCTGCTGCTAAGTCACTGCAGTCATGTCTGACTCTGTGTGACCCCATAGATGACAGCCCACCAGGCTCCCCCGTCCCTGGGATTCTCCAGGCAAGAACACTGGAGTGAGTTGCCATTTCCTTCTCCAATGCATGAAAGTGAAAGTGAAAGGGAAGTCGCTCAGTCGTGTCTGACTCTTCGCGACCCCATGGACTGCAGCCCACCAGGCTCCTCCGTCCATGGGATTTTCCAGGCAAGAGTACTGGAGTGGGGTGCCATTGCCTTCTCCGAAAGTATTCTTAGTTGCAGGCTTTTTTTCCCCCCTTTTCATCACTTTGACTAAGTTGTGCCAATACTTTCTGGCCTGAAAAGTTCACTGAACAAGTTATTGGAATTCCTTTGTAGGTAACTAGTCACTTTTCTCAGACTGCTTTAAAGAGTTTCTCTTTATCTTTAATTTTTGCTGTATTAATTATAATTTTTCTTGGTGTGGCTTTCAGCATCATAGCTGGGTTTGTGCTAAAGCCCTTGATGCTTCTCCCTGGTGTGACGTACAAGTACCAAGAGAAAATACTGGATCCCCAAACCCCGAAGGAAATTAGTCTCATTACTGCACTAAATTTGTGTTCCCATTCAGAAGAAGGCTTCAGCTGCAATTGCACATGGCAGTTAATTTACTAAACAGAGTGTGTTTTGCTTGGTATCAGCTTTTATTCTGACTTCTGGAATAAGAGGATCACCTGTGTCCTTAATTGCATGAGCAACGTGACAGTCAAAATGGGCTTTGAGTAATCTCTTGGCACTGTCATCATCAGAGAGGAAATTCTTCCCTGAGTTGAACTGTGATTCCATGTGACAGATACCAGAGATTGTCTTCTTTTTTTTTTTCTTTTTGGACGGTGACCTCAATATGAGTCAGCAATGTGATGCATCTATAAAAAGAGAAGAGAGAGGGGGAGAGTGAGAGAGGGAAGTGGGGAGAGATACTACTCAAAACTCGATAGTGGCATATCATGTGAAAGTGAGGCATGTTGGTCCTGTGCTTGCTGGAATCCACCTAGAGAACTGGGGCGTATCTATTATAGAGACCTAAGTGTAGGAGATGGTTCTCTATACAGGGACAAACGGTAGGACACCTGCCTCCTAGACTTCAATTACATTTGTGTTTGCCGAGCACCTTCTCCTTTCTGCCACTGATGATTTTAAGCAATTCTACTTGAACTTTCAAATATGTGCCTCTGTTGCTCCAATAGGTATCTATAGCAACCCAGCCAATCAGATCTCTAATCGCCTGGGCTAGGTGATTGGTCTAATGATGCATGTTTGACCCACACAGGGCAACTGAGAGTACTTTAGGGGAAGGAATTTAAAAGTTGCTGAGTATCAGCCATTTACACTCCCCTGAAATAATTAGTTCCAAAGGCTAAGTGAGCCTGTAACTGTGGGTTTCAACTTTCCTCCATATGGATGTAGTGAGTTGAATTTAAAAGCCCAACAGAGACAAGAAATGGAGAATGAAAGAGAGAGAGAGGAAGTGAAAAGGGAGTCAAGAGAGAGACCTGATGGAGTTATTTAAGTTCCTGGATCCAGGTGTACCAAAAGTTCACGCCTGAGACTTCCCAGTTACATGCACCAATACATTCT
Source organism: Aepyceros melampus (assembly GCA_006408695.1). NCBI lineage: Eukaryota > Metazoa > Chordata > Mammalia > Artiodactyla > Bovidae > Aepyceros > Aepyceros melampus. The sequence continues at coordinate 185,604 of SJXQ01004670.1, forward strand.
CTATTTGTTTAAACAAAGTCAAGTTCACTTTACCTTTAGGGAGGCTTAACTTATGGAGCCTGCAAATCCCATGTATGAGGAGTTGTTTAAAGACAGAGGCAACCTTTACTGAGAAAACAATGAGGCTTGATGGTGACAGGGTGGAGCAGGAAGACTCACTTCAAGCGTGTCCAGATTTACAATGTGGAAGAAGGTGTTCTCACGTTCTTGACATTCTGGGAGCAGGACTAGGAACAGTCGTGTGAATGGCTGAGCAAGGGTGGCAGCAGTGGTAAGGCAGACACACAGATGTCAGCCTGGTGGAACCCAGGCACCCACTCTAATTTTGCCACTTTCAAACCTTGCTCAAATCAGTCAACTTTGCAGACTCTGTTTCCTCATTTATGCAATGATTATGATATTCTCTGCCTCCCTTTCTCTGTGTCAAGTGGAAATGACATATATTTATTGAGTACCTACTTTGTGTCAGGTACTATAATTGCTGAACCCAGGGCTGAACAAGGAAGACAAAATCTGTGTCTTCATAGGGCTTAGAGTTTGTAGTTGGTGGTGGTGGATGGATTATTAATGAACACCACAATCACGTGTGAATATAGAATTATCACCGTGATGGGGGTGAAGGAGAAGTGTGGAGGCTGTGATAGCCTGTGGAGGGGCAGCTGACCAATCAGGGGACACAGAAAAGGAGGTCAGGCCTGAGCTGGTACCTGAAGAGTCCAGAGGAGTTTAAGGAGTCAGGGAAATGTTCTTGGCGAAGGGAGCAACATGTGCTGATTTGCTGTGAAATGAAGGGATTAAAAAAGAAAAGGAAGCTGGAGTGGGCTGGGTTGGAGTTCCCAGAGGGAGCTTAATGTAAATCAGGTTGGAGGGGTAGGTGTGGAACAGACCATGCAGCTTGCTGGAGGCAAAACAAGCGGGTGTTTTGGTCCAGCTAAAGGGAAATGGAGAGCCAATGAGAGATTAACTAAGGAGGCATGTTTGCAACATTCCTGTGGCTGATGGAGTATGGGTTGAAGGGGGACTAAAGTGGATGTTAGGATACACATTATTCAAGAACTATTTATAAAATTACACTGAAAAAGCACAAATGGTCTACCAATGGACCAACCGCACCATGATGATGACGATAAATTATCGTTGCTGTTGTTTAGTTGCTAAGTCATGTCTGACTCCTTTGCAACTCCATGGACTGTAGCCCGCCAGGTTCCTCTGTCCATGGAATTCTCCGGGCAAGAATACTGGAGTGGGTTGCCATTTCCTGCTCCAGGGCATCTTCCCAACCCAGAGATTGAACTCGAGTCTCCTGCATTGGCAGGCAAGTCCTTTACCACTGAGCCACCAGGGAAACTCTGATAAATAGCTACTTCTAAACTGAGAACTTTGTGTATAATAATATCTACTCCTCAAAACAATGCTCTGAGGTACAACCTGTTATTAGACTGTTCCATAGATTCGAAAACTCAAGATCAGTTTGCAACTAGTTTAAAGTCATGTATGAAGTGGAAGAACTGAGATGAGAGCCTGAGTTTATGCAATTATTGTAAGTAGGTGTCTCTATACCTGAGATCTCATTGCATTGTATCCATACCTTCCTTAACCTTCTAAAACTTAATATATTTTAATGATTTGCAGAGTGGACTAGACCACGCCTTGACAAGAGCATTTGTTTCTTCCAGCCCTCCCTCCCACCATTGCTTCCTTTCCTTCTTTTCTCTATCCTTCCCTTCTTTCCCCCTTTCTTTCCTCCCTTTGATTTTCACCATCACCTACAATACACCAAATGCATCAGAGGTGCTCAGTGGTCTATTTCCCAATGGCTGACTGAGAGAATTAATGTATGCTGAGGTAAGGGCTCCCTGTCCCTCGAAACATGGAGCTCAAGGTCAGCAGGTTTCTGTTTAGGCATTCTAGGGAGAGTACCTGGGTTCACTCAAAGATCAGATTAAGAATCCTCAAGGACCTTTTATAACAAAGAGCAAACTGACTCTCATCCTAAATACGTGTGTGCTTTCTGGAGGACAGAGGCTCGGCTGAGTGAATGGAGGTCACCTCCAAGACAGAGCTACTCTTGGTGGGGGTGCAGGGAGCAGAAAACAGAGATCAGAAAGCAGGTGGCTGTGGAGCAAGGGGAGTGCCTGTGGTCAGAAACAAGAATGCCATTATTGCAGAATAAGTAAACAAGCCAGGTACTGATCTAAATGAGCGGAAGTTTCCTGAAGCTTCAGGAAGGATGTCTAGTCCTTAAGAGAGCTGGGCCTGAGCGTGTGTCTCAGCAAACCTCTGTCTTTATCAGGTGGATCAATGCTCATTCTCTGTTTTTCCAGGAGCTTATGAGTTATTTCTCTTGTGGGCCTGTGTGAGAGGCCTTCCTCCACTTGCTCCCCCTCCTCAGGTCTGAGTGTTGCTAGACTAGCTCTCTGGCACACAAATAAGGAGAGTCCAAGGGCTCCCCTGAAAGCGAGCTCAGTGCTGCTTACAGTCCTCTTAAGAAGGCTTTCAGATGGAGGAAAAAGGCCTCAAACCTCATGACTTCTGTTTTCTTGATAAGGAAAATGGGGCAATGTCTGAAAGACTGCTCGCAACCAATCAGGGTTGAACAGAACAGCAAGGAGAAATTCCCTAAGTCCACTTGGAGCTTGTTAGCATTGGGAATTGCAAGAAATTGGCTTAAGCTGATTCCTTTTCCCAAAAGCATAGGGAGATTTGATTTCCACTTTTCCATTATGGTTGCTGCTGCTGCTGCTGCTGCTAAGTCGTGTCAGTCGTGTCCGACTCTGTGTGACCCCATGGATGTACATCCTTTTGGTAAATACTTACTGAGAATTTTAATGTTAAGATTGGTTACTTAGAACAAGGATCTTCAAATAGTTTCATTTAAATATGTAAGGGAAAGTGAACATCACTCAGTGGTGTCTGACTCTTTGCGATTCCATGGACTATACAGTCCATGGAATTCTCCAGGCCAGAATACTGGAGTGGGTAGCCTTTCCCTTCTACAGGGGATCTTCCCAACCCAGGGATCGAACCCAGGTCTCCCACATTGCAGGTGGATTCTTTACCAGCTGAGCCATCAGGGAAGCCCATAAGCCTCAAACTATAACAGTGATAGAATGGGAGACAGTCATCAGCAATTTGCAGAATTATGGTTCTGGTCCTCTTCCCAGCCAACTCATCTTCTCCCATCCTCCTTCTTTCTGAGCATCTCTCCTGTTCACTGCTTAACTGTATGTTGTCTTGAGCATGTGTTGTTACATACAAAGCCAGGTGTGTACCAACCAGTGTCCCCATGACAGACAAGAGAAAGAAAGGTTTACGGTCAGGGATGGCTTTGTGGGCCTGTGACTTGTACAGTTGCTTAGTGTCTTCTGCTCAGAAGGAGACTCTGTGTTTGGAGGTTAATTTCACCATCTTGAAATTCTTTCGTTTAAAATTTATTCATTTTTAATTGAAGGATAATTGCTATACAATATTGTGACCTTTTTTTTTTCTTTTTACCCAACATCCATATGAATCAGCCGTAGGTATTCATATGTCCTCTTCTTGACCCTCCCTCCCACCTCCCACCCCATCCCACCCCTCTAGGTTGTCACACGGCCCAAGTTTGAGTTCCCTGGGTCATACAGTAGAGTCCCTCTGGCTATCTATTTTACGTGTTCACCATCTTGAAATTCTTAATAGATTATTTTTGCCTTTGTCTCTGTGTTTTGTAAATGGAATCTGATGGGACACTGGAGCACAGTCTGGGGCTTGGGAGCCTCTTTTCTCTGGGTGCCCCACTTCCCATAGCTTCCTCATTCATCTCCCTGCGCTGGGCTCTTGGCTACCTGCTCCCTGGCCCTGCCCAGGTCCCGCTGCGCTGCACTGCCCCCTGTTCTTGACCCTCCCTCCCACCTCCCACCCCATCCCACCCCTCTAGGTTGTCACACGGCCCAAGTTTGAGTTCCCTGGGTCATACAGTAGAGTCCCTCTGGCTATCTATTTTACGTGTTCACCATCTTGAAATTCTTAATAGATTATTTTTGCCTTTGTCTCTGTGTTTTGTAAATGGAATCTGATGGGACACTGGAGCACAGTCTGGGGCTTGGGAGCCTCTTTTCTCTGGGTGCCCCACTTCCCATAGCTTCCTCATTCATCTCCCTGCGCTGGGCTCTTGGCTACCTGCTCCCTGGCCCTGCCCAGGTCCCGCTGCGCTGCACTGCCCCCTGTGAGCTCCAGGGCGAGGGTATCCATCAGGTGTCTCTCTACTTGCAGCTCCAGGCACCTGGGAGGGTTTATACTCACCCCATGAATATCTTTGCCTGGGGGAGCATGACATTAAATAGCAAAGAAAAAACATTATGACAGGTTCAGAGAGAGATGGTGGAAAAAAGGAAAAGAAAATGTTTGCCTGTTTTTTGAGCAAGACACCCCACATTTTTGTTTTACACTTGAAGTCCTACAAGAGTTATATGACCGTCCCTACTCACAGCCTTTTGTTTATCACCGTGAGGGTGGATGAGTGGGTGAGAAATGTGCGTCTACCCACATGTGAGTATAGAAAATCATTCTTCTGTCTAAAGACCCAAAAACCTGGACCCTGTAGCCAGCACTGCTCTCCACTGGCGTAGCTTGTTGGTTGTATCTGTCTCCTAGAAACATACTGGCTAAAGCACCCTCAAATAATGACCATGTCTAAACAGCTATTCCTCTAAAAACTCTGCTGCCAGATTTGGTGAAAACAAGATGCTGACTGAAATTAACAGTATGTTCCCCAGAACAGCAGCATGGGAAACAAGTTGTTATTTACAGTATAAACTAACAAGGCAGGCCAGGACAATCGATACTCGCCCCTCCTCTCTGCCAAATCTCTTCTCATTATGTAAATAGGATGGCCCGAGGTGTGAGAACAATGAATGAATAATAGCTGGAAATGTAATGGAGCTAATAGTGGATTTCTCCGGACTGTCAACTTCTGTTCAAAGATCTGGCAGTGAAGAACAGAGAGCAGTATGTAGAAGGGAAGGCTTTCTTCCTGCTTTGGTGTGCTCCTTCCTGCAGGCTCCCTGTCCTCTCTCTCCCCCTTCCCTCCCCCACCACAGCCCATGTGTCTGGAACAATCTCCTCTGCAATCCCTCACTTCCTAAACAACTTAGCCCAGAATCTTATTTTGAATAGATCTTTGCACCTTTCATGATTGGCTGATGGGAGTCTAAACTAATGGAAGCCCTAACTCTAAAACATGTGATGTGACTTTTCCTTTTGAAAATGTCCAATTCTCAGTCATTGGAAAAAGAAAAGAAAAACAGGGAATTATTGAGAGGACACAAGTTCAGGAAGTTCAGCCAGACCTTCCAAAGGACCAGAACTACAAGGCAGAATATTGGGTCTTGGAGACCCCAGAGTCCTGATTGGTAGTATGTGCCTGTTTCTGTGGCAACTACCTCCAGCAGGGCTGATTGCAAGCTACCAACATGACGCCACTTAATGCAAAGCAGAGAAGAGATGCATAGTTACACCCCATTTTAGTATTTCTATCCTACCCAGGTCTCCCACATTGCAGGCGGATTCTTTACCAGCTGAGGCACCAGGGAAGCACAAGAATACTGGAGTGAGTAGCCTATCCCTTCTCCAGCAGATATTCCTGACCCATGAATCAAACCAGGGTCTCCTGCATTGCTGGTGGATTCTTTACCAGCTGAGCTACCAGGGGATCCCTTAGATAAAATAGAACAGCAATTTGTTGTTGTTCAGTTGCCAAGTCATGGCCAAGTCATGTCTGACTCTCTGTAACCCCATGGACTGCAGCATGCCAGGCCTCCCTGTCCCTCACTATCTCCTGGAGTTTGCCCAAGTTTATGTCCATTGCATCAGTGATGCCATCCAACCATTTCATCCTCTGTTACCGTCCCTTTCTTCTGCATTCACTCTTTCCCAGCACAGGATCTTTTCCAATGAGTCGGCTCTTCACATCAGGTGGCCAAAGTATTGGAGCTTCAGCATCAGTCCTTCCAGTGAATATTCAGGGTTGATTTCCTTTAGGATGAACTGGTTTGATCTCCTTGCTTTCCGGGGTACTCTCCAGCACCACAAGAGTCTTTTCCAGCACCACAGTTCAAAAGCATCAGTCCTTCAGTACTCTGTTTTCTTTATGATCCAACTCTCACATCCGTACATGACTACTGGAAAGACCACAGCTTTGACTATACAGACCTTTGTCCACAAAGTGAAGTATAGACATAAGTAATCATAAGAGCAGAGATAATAATAAAATATAGTAAAGTAATTAAGAAATGATATATTTTGTGTATTTGTTGGCTTTGCTTTCTAGATAATTTGTTTAACCATAATGCATATAATTAAATTTTTATTAACATCTATGGTTAATATCTGGGTTCACAAAAGTCCTGAAAATTTAATAGTCAACTCTTGGTAACAGCTCATTTTGGTTCCCATATATCATTGTTTCCTTATGGAGCTGGGAGAGTAGCCTTTGTGAGAAGAAGACAAAATGCAGAAGGGGCTGAGTGTGTTGAAGGAAATGACGAGCAGAAGGAGCAAATGGTTGGTCTCTCAAGTTCAATCTCTTCACAGATATTTTATTTTGGCATAATTCAGAGTCAGTATATAACTCTATGTAAAAAAAAAAAAAAATTGGGATCTGTTTTTGTCTTTGTTTTTCTCTGACCCCTCTGAACATCTCTTGTCTGGTTCTTCTTCCTACCCCCTAACTGAAGGCTCTATACTCTGTCTTTGGACATCATTAATCCTCTCTGTGTTGACAGCACTGAAGTCTAAGAAACTGATGTCATTCCTCTGCTGAGCTTCAGGCCTATATATTTAAATTAACTATTTCCTAGACACCGACACATGGATGTCTTACCATCACCTTGAACTCAAGGCATCTAAAACAACTGTGTCTCCCTCTAAAAACATACTTCCTAATCAAGTGACTGTGTTCTTAATGTGAGGCACAACCTTTGAGTCTAGTGCCAACTTGTATCCCTCATTTGACTTTGTTACCTTGGACAAGCCATTGATCTTTCCTGATCTCAGTTTCATAGTCAGATGAATGGGATTGACTTTGAGTAATGGTCTTTATGTATACTCTATGAGACCTTGATTTCGTGGGTCTGCCTCAGAAGTGGTCCAAGCAACAAGAAAAGAAAGACTCTAGTGGAGTCCTTGGTGAAGGCAATGGCAGCCCACTCCAGCACTCTTGCCTGGAAAATCCCATGGATAGAGGAGCCTGGAAGGCTACAGTCCATGGGGTCACTGAGGGTTGGACACGACTGAGTGACTTCACTTTCACTTTTCACTTTGATGCATTGGAGAAGGCAATGGCAACCCACTCCAGCGTTCTTGCCTGGAGAATCCCAGGGACAGGGGAGCCTGGTGGGCTGCCGTCTCTGGGGTCACACAGAGTCAGACACGACTGAAGTGACTTAGCAGCAGCAGTGGAGTCCTATGCACCCCACCCTCCCTTCAGCCAGGAACACTCCTCTTTCATTCTTTTTATAAGTTAAAGTTCCATGAAATATTTCTTCTATGAAGCAGTTATCCAGGAAACTTTGTGAATCACCAAATTGGGTGAGCCGTTAGGTCCCTTACAGGTCTAAGCATTCCATGATTCTTCAGCTGGTGCTTATGTTTCTGTTGGCTTCAGAACTACTGGAATGACAGCTCAAGATTGCAGGACTGCTTGTTGCCCTCTGTAGTTCATTGCATAGGGTTAAGAGTGGGAAAATCCCCAAATTTGAAAGTCATCTATAGTCACTCTAAGGCCTGACATTTGATTCTCCTTCAGGGTTCTACAAAACCCTTTTATGTCTATTTCTGCCCCAGGTCCTAAAATATAAATTTTAACATGCTATGCTTTTCCTTGCCTCTCATTCCCAAATACAAATGGACCCTCATTGATAATCATCACTGAATAATGAACAGATGATGGCTAAATGAGTGGCTGAATGCATACTACCAAGGAAAGTACTGTTTCAAATTCATTTTCGGGCCTGAACTTTAGGAGAGTCGATATTTGTTGCATATTAAATAAGCCAGTTGTTGAATCAACCTTTCTAGCCAGCTTCCCATTTTCTGAAAAAGAGGGAAGTTCCTTGTGAGAATTGTATGAGGGTTCCTGAGAATTGCCATGAAAAGCGCATTTTGCTTTCTCTAATGCTAAGCATTATCAGGCAGAGACAAGGCTTTTGCACAAAAGTAGACAGTCAGCCATTCTTTCTCTATTCAGGCCTGTTGGATCAATATTTGTTATCATTTGATTTATTTATTCATTTATTTAAGTTTCTAAGCAGCTCTGCCTTTTGTTGTGATGATGATACGGCAAAATGCAAAACAGCTTCTGACAAACCTTTGCTGTCTAGACTCTCGATAATGATCTCTAAAAGCCAACTCATTTCATTTGCATCCTTTTATTAATAATACACCCCCCAAACCTCTACTAGTGCTTGTCACAGTCAGTGGGTACTTCATGAGCCAAGAGAGCATAGGAGGGTATTTTTGGTTCATTATTGGGTTTCTGTAATTGAAATGACATTTTGTGAGAGCACTCCTGTATTTTAAGGGGAAACTCAAACCAATGCAGTAGTTTCCAAGTCCTCATTACTATAACATGAAAAAATTTGTTAGAAGTGTGTGTGTGTGTATACACATACGCTCACACGCTTACACAGGCATGCACGTACAATTGTACATTGGCATGGATAGGCCTAATAAAAGGTAGGCAGTGTTCTGTTTGTTCCAAATACAGTTGGTCCTACTGGGACTCAATAGACAATTAACCACGGCCTGCAGCCCTCCTCCAACTTTCCCCCTTTCTCTGATGCTTGAGGCTTGCCCACAGGCCTCCAGGGATGTGGCCTGTGCATTCAGCCCCAAATGAAGGCTCATGGGGGCAGAGCATTTACAAGCCTTCCCTTCTGACCCTCTAGTTAGATGGCGGTGATTGCATGGAGAGAAAACCAGGGAATAACAAAGGAAACCGCTTAACAAGTTGTGTTTGGGAAGATTAGAGAAGGGAGTGCACAGAAGGATTAATTTGAAGTCTCTGAGGAAGTAATTGTGTTCAAATAATAGTTTCTCTTGTAGCCACATTTTTCCAGGTTGGTCATTTCTGATAGAGCCTCCAATTTTCTAAAATCTTTTAAAACTTAGATTCTGGCTTTCTTTCTTCACTTTTCCTCATTTCTATTTTCTCATTCTGGTGCAGCATTCACCTATTCATTCATTCATGTATTCACTCAGCTGAAGTTTACTGATGATTAAGATGAATAAAACCCCTGATTTCCAAGATGTGGAGACAAAACCAAACCAAACTGCAAACCAAAGCAATTTGGGAAATTTGCTTTGGAAATTGGCTTGCAAATGGAAATCCATTGTGGCATGGCTGACCTTAAGGTAGTATGGGCATTGCATGGCCTAATTGGATGTTTAGTCATTTGTTCGGATTAAATGCCTTGTTAAATATTTTGCATGCCAAAATTGTGGTAAGAGTTATGGTAGGGACCTGAGTACAGTGAAGAAAACACGGAGCTAGTCATTAAAATTATAGTAGGTCTCAGAGACAAGCAGGAAGACTTTACAGTTGGGTTGCTTCTGCTTGGGCAGAACCCAAGTCTCAGAGCCTTCGAAGTGGGGGAAGTTGCATGAGTACAGGCTGGGGGTAGTACAGCAAGTGGTATTTTCAAGTTTAACCAGGTCCAGGAGCTTAGTTTGAAATGTTCAGTGTTTAACCGCTATCGAGGAAAGGTTTTGATGATGTGGCTTATAAAAATTACGTACCTTTCCTATGTTACTAGGGTAGCTTGGCCAAGAACCTATTGGTTAGATATGGATGTATTGTCTGCCAGTTAGACATAGCCAAAAAAAATTAGGGAAAGAGGAGAAGGCACCATGTTCCCAAATGGACAAGTGAAAACTGATATCCTCCTGATAGGAGGAGAACTGATGTTTCACGGTAATCTGTGGTAATAATATTAACAGCCACCATTGTTGATCACTTACCACAAACCAGCGCCCTGTGAAGTCCTCCCCATGCTCTGTCTCCCTTAACCTGCCTGGAAGCAGAGATGATTAAGCCACAGTTTAGCAGATCCTTGCCCCAGTCACTTAGTCTCCTCTAGCCTCAGTTTCCCCTTCTGCAAATGGAGATCACAGGAGACTATGGGGAACATTAAATGAGACAGTGCTTGTTATGTGCTTAGTATGGGGTCAAGCAGTGAGTAAATAGGTCAGTGAATATTAAAGTATTGGCTAGTATTAGCACTCCTCTCCTCCTTTTACAGATGAGGAAACAGGCTCAAGAAGACCATTCTAGATATGACCGATAGCTGAGGGCAGAACTCCCAGAAAATCACGCTCTTGTGAGCACATATTAGAACAGAGAGTCATCTGGTGTGAGTGATGGCCGAAACAGCTCTCACCTTTGTGTGCCATCACCCGGCCGTCACTACGTAACTTCATCTGATTCTCATAAGCTTCATGGCAGCAGAGGTTTTGGTATTTTCTACTGCTGTATCCCCCCTGTAGCAGTTGCTAGCGCATTCTCCATTCGAGGACTGACCTTCAATTTTCCTTCTGCTTTCCCTGGAAAACTTCTTTGCATCCATCAGGAATCACTAAGCATCAACACTCTCTTCTCCACCAGCCTTGCCAACTCTGTGGGACTCAGTGATTTTGTCTTCATTGCCCACACAAACTCCTAGTTCATATAATGGTAAAATCATTTTCATGAGGTATTGTCGTAGTTTTACTTCCCTGTCTGTTGCCCTGCTTGCTCAGACTTCTTTAAAATTTAGACCACTTTTTACTTCTTCCCATGCCCCTGACTCCTTGCTTAAGGTAGACTCACAGTAGGCATTTGCAAATACTTGAATAAATAACCGTAACTACCTTCATTTGTATCTGAAAAGTTTTCTTGATATTTGAAATTCTCACCAAAACCCCCAAACACAAAGACCTTCACCGTTCACCCAGAGGTTTTCAAAGAATGTTTACCTGTGTAGCGCTCATATGCCTGGAAGGAAGCCTTGGACAAAAGCAAGACTGTAGCTCTGAAAGAATTATGTCGACGTTTAATTGCAAGAGATAGTTAACGCTGCCAAGAGGGCTTCCAGTACAACTTAGCTTTTGGTTTAAAGTTCAGTTTCTGAGTAATTGATCAGGTAGAAGCAATTTGACTATTATAGCTTGAATATGCAGGCTTTAGTAATGCTGTAGCCTCTTAACACGTCCCTGTCAATCCGTCTTGAGACTGGAAATCTCTCTGGCAGGTGTGTGAATTCCAAGGCAATGGCTTTAACTTTGAGGACGTTTGGAGATGGTCCATGTCTTTGTTGATGATCCTCCAATCTGACAAAGGCAAGAAAGACTGGACCTATGATCAGAGCAATAGTCTAGTTGGTCTGGTTTGAGGAATGTTTTTCTTGTACCAAATGAGTGATGACCTGAGCAAATCTGGGAGTTGATGAATACTTTTCCTGGCAAATGTTTTTATTTGCCTTTTTATTTTAATTGAAGTATAGTTGATTTCTGCTGTACAGCAAAGTGACTCATTTGCACATTTATACGTTCTTTACATCTTTTTTATGTTCATTTCTATTATGATTTATTCCATGATATTGAATATATTTTTATGCTATACAGTAGGACCTTCTGGTTTATTCATTTTATATGTAATAGTTTACATCAACTAATCCCAAACTCTCAATCCATTCCTCATCCACTCTCCCTCCCCTTTGGCAACCATAAGTCTGTTTTCTAGGTATACGAGTCTATTTCTGGTTTTTTGTAGGTAGGTTCATTTGTCCCATATTTTAGATTCCATATATAAGTGATATCATATAGTATCTGTCTTTCTCTTTCTGACTGACTTTACTTAGTATGATAATCTCCAGTTGTATCCATGTTGCTGCAAATGGCACTCTTTCATTCTTGTTAGTGGCTGAATAGTATCCCATTGTGTGTGTGTGTGAGAATGTGTGTGTATATATACTCTTTGCAACCTCAGGCTTCTCTGTCCATGGGATTTCACAGCAAGAATACTATAGTGGGTTGCATTTCCTTCTCCAGGGGGTCTTCCTGACCCAGGGATTAAACCGGCATCTCTTGCACTGCAGGCAGATTCTTTACCACTGAGCCACCAGGGAATGCAGATATATATTTATATGCTAAGCAGGTGAAGGGAAGGAAGGCAGCCCAACCCTGGCCATAAGACTCTTTAGATATGATGGGATTGGCAGTTAGCTTTGGTCCTCTGCTCAGTCAGCTCTCTAAAGGGGAACTGCTGCATTCTTATCATCTGCTGGGAGGTGGAAAGACACATTGCATTTGGGAGGTAAGCAGATCACAAGCACTTGGTATTTTGTTAGTATTTTTGTTACATCCTGTGTGGATCACAGTAAACTGTGGAAAATTCTGAAAGAGATGGGAATACCAGACCACGTGACCTGCCTCTTGAGAAATCTGTATGCAGGTCAGGAAGCAACAGTTAGAACTGGACATGGAACAACAGACTGGTTCCAAATAGGAAAAGGAGTACGTCAAGGCTGTATATGGTCACCCTGCTTATTTAACTTATATGCAGAGTACATCATGAGAAATGCTGGACTGGAAGAAACACAATCTGGAATCAAGATTGCTGGGAGAAATATCAATAATCTCAGATATGCAGATGACACCACCCTTATGGCAGAAAGTGAGGAGGAGCTAAAAAGCCTCTTGTTGAAAGTGAAAGAGGAGAGTGGAAAAGTTGGCTTAAAGCTCAACATTCAGAAAACGAAGATCATGGCATCTGGCCCCATCACTTCATGGGAAATAGATGGGGAAACAGTAGAAACAGTGTCAGACTTTGTTTTTTTGGGCTCCAAAATCACTGCAGATGGTGACTGCAGCCATGAAATTAAAAGGCGCTTACTCCTTGGAAGAAAAGTTATGACCAACCTAGATAGTATATTCAAAAGCAGAGACATTACTTTGCCGACTAAGGTCCGTCTAGTCAAGGCTATGGTTTTTCCTGTGGTCATGTATGGATGTGAGAGTTGGACTGTGAAGAAGGCTGAGCGCAGAAGAATTGATGCTTTGAACTGTGGTGTTGGAGAAGACTCTTGAGAGTCCCCTGGACTGCAAGGAGATCCAACCAGTCCATTCTGAGGGAGATCAACCCTGGGATTTCTTTGGAAGGAATGATGCTAAAACTGAAGCTCCAGTACTTTGGCCACCTTATGCGAAGAGTTGACTCATTGGAAAAGACCCTGATGCTGGGAGGGATTGGGGGCAGGAGGAGAAAGGGACGACCAAGGATGAGATGGCTGGATGGCATCACAGACTCAATGGACGTGAGTCTGGGTGAACTCCGGGAGTTGGTGATGGACAGGGAGGCCTGGCATGCTGCGATTCATGGGGTCGCAAAGAGTCGGACACGACTGCGCGACTGAACTGAACTGAACTTTGTTACATCCAGCAGAAGATTCACCATTGTTTCTTTTATGAATTTGTAACAATATGAACTAAGTAAAAACTATTTTTATTAATATTTCAGTATCATTAAACTGCTATTTGATGATCCCTGCTTGGGACCCTATTTACAAAAATATGTCAGGTTTTATTGACAGTATTTATTATTTTATTGTATGCTAGGAGCCATACTAGAGGAGAACACACATTATTTCCATGTAACTCTCATAGCAACCCTATGGGATGGATATTCCTATTCATGTCTCTGATGAGGCACAGAGAGTTCTGGGTGCCTAGCCAAGGTCTGGTGTTCAGAACCAGTGTTGTCTGAACTCAGCTTTCATATTCTTCCCACCTAGGTGTCTGCTCCTTGATAAATTATTTGAGATCTGTTGCTTTCATAACATGATGCTGCCATTAAAATATACTGGGTAAGCTCAACTGTAACAGTGAATGAGGAGTTAGTAGGATGTAGGCATGATTAAACACCATGCAGAGGAATCAAAGATCAAGTTGCCAACATCTGTTGGATCATAGAAAAAGCAGGAGAATTTCAGAAAAGCATTTACCTCTGCCTAACTGACTATGCCAAAGCCTTTGACTGTGTAGATCACAACAAACTGGAAACTTCTTAAAGAGATGGGAAACCAGACCACCTGACCTGCCTCCTGAGAAATCTGTATGCAGGTCAAGAAGCATCAGTTAGGAATGGACATGGAACAACAGACTGGTTCCAAATTGGGAAAGGAGTACATTAAGGGTGTGTATTGTCACCCTGCTTATTTAACTTATATGCAGAGTACATCATGAGAAACACTGGGCTGGATGAAGCACAAGCTGGAATCAAGATTTCTCAAAGGAGAAGTATTAATAACCTCAGATATGCAGATGACACCACCCTTATGGCAGAAAGTGAAGAAGAACCTCTTGATGAAAGTGAAAGAGGAGAGTGAAAAAAGTTGGCTTAAAGCTCAACATTCAAAAAGCAGGTTATGGCATCCTGTTCCATCACTTCATGGCAAATAGATAGGGAAACAATGGAAACAGTGACAGACTTTATTTTGGGGGGTTCCAAAATCTCTGCAGATGGTGACTACAGCCATGAAATTAAAAGACGCTTGCTCCTTAGAAGAAAATCTATGACCAACCTAGACAGCATATTAAAAAGGAGAGACATTACTTTTGCAGATAAAGGTCCATCTACTCAAAGCTATGGTTTTTCCAGTAGTCGTGTATGGATGTGAGAGTTGGACCATATAGAAAGCTGAGCACCAAAGAACTGATGCTTTTGAACTGTGGTTTGGAAGACTCTTGAGAGTCCCTTGGACTGCAAGGAGATCAACCAGTCAATCCTAAAGGAAATCAGTCCTGAATATTGATTGGCAGGACTGATGCTGAAGCTGAAGCTCCAATACTTTGGCTATCTGATACAAAAAACTGATTTCTTAGGAAAGTCCCTGGTGCTGGGAAAGATTTAAGGCAGGAGGAGAAGGGGACGACAGAGGATGAGATGGCTGGATGGCATCACCAGCTCAATGGACATTAGTTTGAGCAAGCTCTGGGAGTTGGTGATGGACAGGGAAGCCTGGCATGCTGCAGCCCACAGGGTCGCAAAGAATTGGACACAAGTGAGCGACTGAACTGACTGACTAACTGAAATGCCATGCAACTTCCAAAACATACTTTCTTCATGCCTTGCTTCATATCAACAGCTTCCATTTGCTTAAGTTAGTGTTTTCCAAGTTGTATTGTCATGAACAGAATGTGACATAGTTTTGAAGGGGAAAGATGAGAATGCCTCAAAGCTGTGAAATTTGGAGTGATGCCTGTAAGTTTTTCCTCCTACTTATCTGATTATATATATTTATTTATATAAACACTGATATATAAACCCTAGCAGGAAAAAATAAAAATACAAAAATTTTTGATAACAAGAAAAATGGCTTCTGTTTACACTGAGTTCTCACAGGTCAGATATGCATTGAGGGTACAGAAGCTAAGAGACAGAGAAAAATGACAATCTGAACACCTGAAAGACTCGTTGAATTTTTGTACGGGGTATGTCAAGGGGAGTTGCAAAGTGAAACCACAAATCAGTGGCAGGAAGGGAAGCAGCTGGCAGTGGGACTCGTCGTGAGGCGGTGTTTCCCTTCTGTCCCCCTGCTGACCTGCACCTCAGACTTCACCCTGTCTCTCTGTCTTTTCCCCAAGACAAAATGAGAAAATTGAATGCAGTGATCACTAAGCTTCTCTCTCTGCTCCAAAGATATTCTGATTCTCAAGATTTCTAAGAGTTCTGTGCCACTAGAATTGATTACCTTTTCATTGTTAGTGACTTCATAAAAAGAAAATTATTCAAGCTTGTATTTTTTGGCACAAAATTTACCCATGACTTTTCTAAAATATTATCTCTTAATGCACACAGTTCTCAAGCACTGAAGCTAACTGGAACTACCACAGAGTATTAATAGAAAATATATATGAGAGGATGCTATTTAATAAACCTCTAAGTCCATAATTCTAATAATGCAAATCAACTTTAATTTTCCACTAATTAGAAGCCAGACTCTCAGCTTTACCTCTTTAATCTGCAGCTCCTCCTGTCTCGGGCTGCTCAGTGATAGCCATGCTCCTGGCCGGGTCATTTCTTCCATGTCTGCTGATTAAAGTCTCCCAGCCAAACAGTAGTAGCTGAACTTGAGGGAGGGATTCCCTGGCAAGCGGTGAACAAAGACTTGGAGACTAAAAGCAAAGACCGTTTATGTTGCAAAAAGAAGAGAGTTCAGTTCTCTTTGTGTCTGTTTGTATATATCTCACTAATCAGCAGGCTGTCTCTCTTGGAGAGGCCCTGAGTGCCTTGGATGGGCATTCTCTTCATTATCCAGCCATTGTCATGGTGTGATTAAAGCAGAGGAAAAATGTTTATCTCCAGCACTCTCCTGGAGGTACATGGACTGCTCTAAAACTGAAAGAACAAAGCAGGACGTTCCTGCTACAACTGTGTAGAAAATAACCTTGGCATTTGTAGATTGTACTTCAGAGCATGGACATGGGATTCCAGCAGCACTGGTCCCCTTGCTAGTCCTGGAATACACCTCAGGGCCTTTGCGCATGCAAGTCTCCCTGCTTGGGATGGACCCCACCTGATAGCCTCCTGCCTTGTTACTACTTTTAACTAGTTTTTGTGTGAATGTCACTTTTTCACAGAAGTCATTTCTTCTGTTTCTAGTCACTCTTTTCCCCTGACCATGCTTTATCTATACAGTGTTATCACGTCATGACGTAGTAAGTATTTAAAAGTTGTTTATTTTCCATTCCCTCTGCTACAATGCATGCTGCATAAGTGCAGGCCGTTTGCCTGTTTCAGACCCCATTTTGTCCCCAGCTCTAGGAGAGCAATAGTGAGCACTCAGTAACCATTTGTCAAATGAATTTTGAAAGTATGTGAAAATACACATGAAGATCTGAGTGACTTTTCAACAATTTAAGTCGAAAGACAGTCTTTACCTTACAGTTTGCCCATGTTTGGCATTTGATAAATATTTATTGAAAGAAATGAACATATGACTGGAATGAATATATAAATTTAATAGATATAGTTTTCAATAGATACATAAATGTGCCCATGTGTTTTAAAAGGAAAGCAAGAGTGGCAAGACCAAGACCATGGTTTGGGGAACCCAATAGCTGACAGAATGTTCAGTTTCTAGGTCCCTAATTTACAGCCCTATGGCAGTGCAAAAGATGCCAGCTGTTGCTTCATCTTTAAATGAGGGATAACTATTCAAGCAATAACAATAATATAGATAATATGTACTTTGCAACTTCTAGTGAGGATTAGGTGAGATAATGCTTGAAAAGCAATAATCTGGGTTTGGGATCTGGGTAATAGTAACATTTCCAGGTATTGCACATATGAAAACAAAAGAATCAAATGTTTGGAAAGCAAGAATGCAAATCAGTTCAGTTCAGTTGCGCAGTCGTGTCCGACTCTTTGCGACCCCATGAATCGCAGCACGCCAGGCCTCCCTGTCCATCACCAACTCCCGGAGTTCACCCAGACTCACGTCCATTGAGTCCATGATGCCACCCAGCCATCTCATCCTCGGTCGTCCCTTTCTCCTCCTGCCCCCAATCTCTCCCAGCATCAGAGTCTTTTCCAATGAGTCAATTCTTCGCATAAGGTGGCCAAAGGACTGGAGTTTCAGCTTTAGCATCATTCCTTCCAAAGAAATCCCAGGGCTGATCTCCCTCAGAATGGACTGGTTGGATCTCCTTGCAGTCCAAGGGACTCTCAAGAGTCTTCTCCAACACCACAGTTCAAAAGCATCAATTCTTCTGCGCTCAGCCTTCTTCACAGTCCAACTCTCACATCCATACATGACCACAGGAAAAACCATAGCCTTGACTAGACGGACCTTAGTCGGCAAAGTAATGTCTCTGCTTTTGAATATACTATCTAGGTTGGTCATAACTTTTCTTCCAAGGAGTAAGCGCCTTTTAATTTCATGGCTGCAGTCACCATCTGCAGTGATTTTGGAGCCCAAAAAAACAAAGTCTGACACTGTTTCTACTGTTTCCCCATCTATTTCCCATGAAGTGATGGGGCCAGATGCCATGATCTTCGTTTTCTGAATGTTGAGCTT
>SJXQ01004670.1:204046-298365 GCA_006408695.1 Aepyceros melampus
ATGACAAGACTGGGAGAAAACATGGAAAGGAAGAACTCGAATCTACATCTAGAAATGGAACTTTAAAACGTGAGGGTGCTGGACAAATAGATGTGAGAATGCAGAGGGAATTTTGAAGTCTAATTTGCCTCCTTTGTGGGGCTAAATACTATAAAGTGCAATTTGCATCCATTTCTTTCTCATTATATCTGAGGCCATAGCATGAGACCAGAAACATAGTAGATGCTCAATAAATAGGTGTGCGATAATGAATGAGGATATGAATCATTATGGAACTAGTTCTGGTTGTGTATCCCTTTATCTTCTGAGGCTGAATCGCACTCACAGTCACTTTACTCATTCTTAATTAATTCATTTATTTCTTCATGGAACCCCCTTATCTTTACACAGTTTATGGATGCCTCAGGCAGAATGAATATCATTTTTCCTTTCACTGTTTAAAGAGACTAGTGTTTGGGCATTTTGAGTTATAGAATTTCATAATTCTTTTGGTTATACATCTCTTGAGTCCCCGATTACTGAGACTATATGTTCCTCTAGAACCATAAGAGTTTCTTTGCAAAGATACTGCCATTATGCATCTTGTGAAAAGCTACCCCCCACCATCTTTAGCTCAACTCAACAAGTTTCCATTGAGTGCCCGGCACTAAAAGTCTTAGATGGAAATTGATTCCCTACTCCTTCTATTTTAACTGTCAAAATCATAGACTACATTGTTTCTGACTGAAAACCCACTAACAGCTCCCTGCCAATCATCCCGTTGCTCCTTCCCAGTGCAGGCATTGCCTGGTACCATTATCAATGGGGGATCTATATTGTGAACAGTATTTATTACAAGAAAATCATGTGGCGTAAAGAGAATAATTGCCTTCATAAGCATGTATTTTTTTATACTATGAGCTTCCCAATGGGAAGTTATACTGAGGAAAGCATAATTGCTAATTCCAGTGTTACACATAACTCTGAGGAGTGTTTCATGGTCCGACTGTCTGAGTGTCATTTCTTCCTGTGGAGCAGGAAGGAATAAGCTTCCATTGAGGAATCTACACAGGGCCAGACCCTGTGAGTTTCCAGACATGTGTTTTGCCTTATAATAACCTGAGAAGTACATGGAATCATCCTCATTATGGAAAATTACCAATTTCACCAGGCTTAACTTCTCATAAAATCACCTCCTTATAATTATGTGAAATCAGGATGTAAGATGAAATTTCCTAGGGAATACACAATGAATCTTTATCCTATACCAATGTTTCTTTTGCCAAATTTAAGAAATGAAGTGTCCCCAGGAGCCACCTACCCCCAAATATCTCCCTCATCACTCCACTTCACTATCTGAAAGTCCACCATTAAAATCATTCTTCTAAGGCTGGAGTCTTCTGAGGCTTCTACTAAAATGGGGAATGTCTAGTGCAACCTCTTTTTTTCATGGTTGTGTGTGTGTGTTTAATTTATTTATTTTTAATTGAAAGATAATTGCTTTACTCTGTTGTGTTGGTTTCTGCCGTACATCAGCATGAATCAGCCCTGGGCATACCTATGTCCCCTCCCCCTTGAAGCTCCCTCCCACCTCCCACACATCCCGCCCCTCCTGGTGGTCACAGAGCACCGGCTTCAGCTCCCGGAGTCATAGGCAAGCCCCCACCGCCTGTCTGTTTCACGTGGATAGCGCACGTGTGTCCCCGCTGCGCTCTCCACTCGTCCCACCCTCGCCTCCCCCGCCATGTCCACAAGTCTGCTCGCTACGTCTACGTCTCCACCGCCTCCTGCAGCCTTTTTTTAAGTCACGGAAAATTTATAGAATTTAGGTCGAAATGCACTGAGAATAATTTACAAAACTCCTATATACAAAGCTGATATATTTAACACCAGGTTCAGATCATTTCTGAAGCATCGAAACTCCCCCTTTAGCTCTGGGGAAGTCTGAGGTCTGACAGACTAGGGAAACACTGCCTTTTCCAGGATAACTGAATGTTGTCACAAAGATCCAAGGTGCTACATAGATCCTGCGTTTAGTGGACTGGAGTTCACACTGGGTGCCATTCCGTCCCCAGTATACGCTTGCCTAAGCCTAGGTTCAGACCTCAGCTCCACAACCTTCTGCCTGATTAGCTTTGGTAGTTAATCTACAGAAGTTAATCGACAGATAAATCAGTTAATCTACAGAAGTTTAGTGTCCTCATGAAGAATCAGGGTTATTTCTATCTCTCTCTCAGTGTTACAGGATTGAACAAGATGGTTCTTAAAAGCACTTAGCCTAATGCTGGACACAGAAAGAGTAGTCAATATGTGGCAATAATAACGGTAGCCATAGTTGTTGCTGTCTTTACTATCTATTATTATTATCCAATACATATTATCCATTATTTAAAAGTTCCAATAGGTTTGACTAAATGCCCCCTCTCTACCAATTGCTTTTCTTCAGCATTCCTCAGTGCAAAATGTGAGATGTCCTTTCATGATAAAACAGAATATTTACCTTATCTTCAAGTTTCATTTGTACCCAACATATAATTTTTTAAAAATTGCATTTTATTATAAAAATCTTCAAACCTAATGAAAAGTTGAATTTTGCAGTTGGCGCATGTGCATTCACCATCTAGATTCTGCCTTTAACATTTTATCCCCTGCATTTCTGCTCACTCTCTCCCTCCAAGTATCTCTCTATCCATCCATTAATCCACCCCATGGTTTTGATTTGATGAATTT
This sequence comes from Aepyceros melampus, assembly GCA_006408695.1. Classification (NCBI taxonomy): domain Eukaryota; kingdom Metazoa; phylum Chordata; class Mammalia; order Artiodactyla; family Bovidae; genus Aepyceros; species Aepyceros melampus. The sequence continues at coordinate 206,756 of SJXQ01004670.1, forward strand.
CAAAGTGAATGGTAGACATTAATATACATTCTTCCTAAATACTTTAGCATGCATATTATTAACTAGTATTTGTGTAAATTTTTTTCTCTTTTGATGTAAAATATACCCATGGTGAAATGTATAAACATTACATGTATATTCTCTGAGTTTAACATATGCACGCATCTTTGGAACCTAAACCCTTGTCAAGATGTAGAAGAGTCTCATTCTCCCAGACAGTTCCCTCAAGCCTCTACCTAGCCAATCCTGACAGTCCCCCAGCAACCCCAAAACCACCACTGCTCTGCTTATTGGGCACCATGGATTAGCTTTTTTCTGTTCTAGAACTTGGCATACATGGGATCATGTGGCGTGTACCTTATGCAAAGCTTCCTTCACTCAGCGTGTTTTTAACATTAACCCACACTGCACCAATGCACCCTCTGAGAGTACAAACAATGTTTTTGGAGTTGCTGCCAGCAGAAGTCTTTCTCATTTTATCTTGCTCCATGTTAGACTTAAATTCCTATGCCATGCACGCTTGTCTCATGGTCCCTGGCCCTCACTTTCCGAGCTCAGGGCCTTTGCTCACAGTCTTCCTCCCTGTGAGACCCTGGCCTCTTCCATCCCTTTCCAGCATTCTCTCCAGGGCTCATCTCCAGCCCCAGCACCTCCCTGACTCCTCTGAGGACTACCACGAGTTTCTCCCTGAGCTTTGGACAGAACTCCCAGCTCACTGATGGGTGTTGCTGCTGGTGATGCGGTCCTACTTGTGGACTAGGAGGGAATAGGGGATGGAGAAAGGAGCTGAGTGTCCCAGGGAGGGGCACTCTTTACTTAGAAGAGCCAAATTAAGCAAGACCAGAGTGGTACCTGCAAGACCCCAAAGAGGAAAGGAGTGAGCAGAGAGAGAGAAGAAGAGCTGAGAGGTTCAGCTCTGTCTGAGTGATGGATGTGAGTTGGGTTGAGGCTGATGTTCAGAAGGGAGAGAAGGGAGCTGTAAGGACTAACTGCTCTCATGTGTAAGTAAGTACGAAATAACTAGATTGATTTTCCTCATGGCCAGTGGGAGTGCTTCTCCTTGCTACACAGTCATGCAACATATGTCTCATTTTCTCAAATAAACTGCAAGGAAGTCTCTTACTATTGACTGGGACAAAGTTTCATAAGGTGTTTATTTTGTTCCCTGTGGTGACCTGCACACAGGAGCCACAGTAGATACGCACTGATTGCAAACGATGCCTCTCCCCTGACTACTGGTTGTAGCAATTAGTTTTATCGATATTTGGGGGGCTGATTTTAATGTGTATTTGACTGAATTGACCATCTCAGCCACTAGGCTTTGCAGCAGCTATGTCCAACAACTCTACCAAGAAAATGGAACTGGAGACTTTTTTCATTTATTGCCATTTTACTACCATACCATGGTAACATCTCACCACGAATGTTCATGATATAAGGTCAATTTTTGTCTTAAAAATATGGTTTAGTATCAACCTCTGTTCCTGTTGCTCTAAAATTAAAATAGAACACTTTGTACCCAAAGTTTTGTCCCTCAGACTTCAAGCCTAGTGCTTAGATCTGTTTATAAGCCAGCAATAACTCCACTGGGCCTCCCTGGTGGTTCAGATGGTAAAGAATCTGCCTGCCAATGTAGGATATGTGGGTTTGATACTTGGGTCAGAAAGATGCCCTGGAGAAGGAAACGGCAACCCACTCCAGTATTCTTGCCTGTGGAATCCCATGGATAGAGGAAATTGGTGGGCTACAGTCCATGGGGTCACAAAAGAGTCAGACATGACTGAACCAATAAACCGCCACCATCAGCAATATCTCCGCTGGAAGAGGAAAGGGTCCAACAGCCACTGGACATCAGTCTCTTACCTCTTCATGTTCTTACTTCCCTAACCCAGCAGACTTCCACAATTAAGACAGATTCTTATTCAGTCTAACAAGAAGATCAGAAGCAATTCAGGGTCAGCAGACTCACTTTTATGCCTTTAATATTTTGTATCTTGCCAATATTTCAAGGTACTTTGAAGGTCCCCTGCTTTCTCATAAGGGCTGGGCACGAATGTTCAGGAGCGATCATTGTAATGACATCTCTCTGATTAAAAAGACAGCTAGTGAAATCGAGATAGAACATCAAATTCAGAAACATCATTAGCAGGATTCTATTTTGGCTGGGTCTAATCTTCTGCGGGGTCACCATGTTGCCTTCAGTGAGTCTGACTATTTTATATCATTTAGATTGAAACAGACCCATCATGTCACAGGCAAATGCCTTTATCATATTTAATTAACCCAATACCATGTAATAATCTCCCTGGTAATTATCCCTGGCCAGCACTTGAAAGCATGAAGGAACAAATAAATCCTCCCAGTTGCAGGTATATGTAAGCTGTTACTTGGTGTCATGGCAAAGAGTATTGACAAGTTACTGTGCAATACTAATTATACTAAGAAAATGTAAATGGCTTCATCAAAAAAAGAAAGAGCCAGATGGCAGGTTTTATATACTGTATCCTCATATGTTAGGAAATGGGGTATTAAAAAGGCATCCCGCCCTCTGCATCAGAGAAGGAGGAATAAAGATACCTGTGCCTTTACAGATGCCAGACTGAACCTCCAACTGGAGAAACTGTTTGGAAGGAGGTAACATTCAGAAGGACATTAGTGGCTGTTGGTATTTAGGTCTCATGATGCTACCCAGGACATAGGTGAAGGAATATTACTTAGGCTGATGCTGCCTTTTTCTTGTGATAGTAGTTGCTGGAGAGAGAGATGGGGGGAACTGACCTGTTCCATGGTGCCCTGGGCTTTTCCTTCATGCTGGCAAATGATAAATTATTCACAAAAAGACACGTACCTACCATGTGGTGAATCAGTGGGCCTCCATTGAGCTGGTTTTTCTAATGCATCAGCAAGAACAGACTTACCTGAGTGCACTGCAGTTAAAAAACAAAATTCAGTTGGAAACAATAGACTTAAATCTGCAACAGCACCTGGAAGAAAGGAAATTTGATTTCAAAGGTGAGATTTGGCAAGCCTGTGAATGCACTCTGAAAACTGCACAAGGAATTGGATTTTTAATAAGTGTAGAGTTAGTTCTGAGTTCTCTTGTTCATGAATTGCATACCATCTCACCCAGCTGCTGTCTCCAGCTAATGTCGCCAGAGCTGAAGTGACAGCCGAAGTGTAACTGTGGCTTGGGAATCATTTGAGTCTGATTCTCTGGCTAGGCTGGGCTGCTACCTGCCATGACACATGGCTGTTATTAGCCTTATTAGAAAACAAATTTGGAAACCATTAACCGAGAAGGGTGTTTGAATAGTAATGTTCTCCCTTACTTTCCACTCCTTATTATTTCATCTGTGTGTGTGTGTGTCTGTATGTTGTGCTATTGTTACTCAACCAGTCAATCAAAATGCTGTTTATTATAAAGTAATTCTCCTTAATTAGAGAAAATTTGAGACATAAAAAAGGAAGAGAAAGAAAAGCACTCAAGGGTTGCAGCCCAAACATGATCATTAGTAACAATTTACTGTAGTTATTTAGAGCCTTTTTCCTTTATGCATGCATTTTAAATTGGTTTAGTTTTTATATGGTTAGACTCATCATGAATCATATATTCAATATTCTACTTTAAAATCATCATAAGTTTAGCCTATATAATTAAATTAGCTATAATTATGCTTTGAGCTGTATTACCATTCCATACATAGATATCGTTTTATAATTTTTATACAGTCAGTTCTCAATGGCTACATAATATTCCTCTGTTTAGATATATTTTGGTTTAGTAGTTCCTTATTGTAGCATTCTTGAACTCAGTATTCTGTTTTTTTTTTTTTCTTTGTAGATTAAAAAATTTAAGCTGTGACTTTGGTATAAATTAAAGTTTGTTTGCTTCATTTGATAAATCTTTTCACACTGTTTCGCAGTTTTTTTATAAACATATTTTTCTTCAGTTCAGAAGTAAACTTTTATTCTTTAATCAAACAACAGAGAGAGTGCATGCTTCCTTGACAGGCTGGAAGGCCGTCTGGGGGCTTTAAGGGGTCATCAGTCACTGGGGAAGGGGCGGAGCTCTCACAGAGCGCAGCAGCTGTGGTGCCCAGGCTCCTGGTCTTAGATCCGGCCCAGCGTCCCTGCACGTGGCTCGCTGCCGCCATCTTGAACTAAGTGTCTGGCCAGGCTTCTGCACTGGGTCCTCCGACCAGAGGTGTCTGCACAGCTGTTTCCTACCTGGAAGTCTGGTCAGAGGCACTGGGTGTAAGAGCTCTGTAAGTGGCCCCTATGAGCAAGCGAAACTAGACAGGACCTAATGAAGCTCTGGTTCTTGATGTCTCATCGCAGAAAAATATTCAGTGACCGACCAGGTGATAAGAAGTGGATCTATTTAGAGAGAAACGTACTCCACAGACAGTGTGGGCCATCTCAGAAGGCCAGAGCTGCCTTGAGAGAACACACTCCAGAGAGTGTGGGCTGTTGCAATTGAGAGTGTCCTATGAACATAATTTTCAATGGTCATATATTTTTTAAAGGCAGAAAGCAGCCTTTCCATCAGGCGGAAAATTAATCAGCCCTGACAGAGAAGCAGAGCTGAGCATGGCGGCCTGTAATTAAGGGACACATGCCCTTCTGATTATCTCGTTAGTTTATCAAGAAAACATTTATTATAATTAATTCTCAGACAAGTTCTACCACTCCAAACCCACCCAACAAGGACTCTGAATCTGTCCAGTCTGGGCAAAGCAAGACCTTTCCCTGGGTCCCCTGGATTTGGGCCGATTTTGCGCCTCCAAACAACCTTAGCATGATGTCTTATCTTAAGCAACCACCTTATGCAGTCAGTGGGCTGAGTGTGACCGCTTCGAGCATGGACTTGCTGCACCCCTCGGTGGGCTACCTGGCCACTCCTTGGAAACAGTTGCAGGAGAGGACGACGCTCACCTGAGCACAGCTGGATGTGCTGGAAGCACTGTTTGCTAAGACTCCATACCCAGACATCTTCACGTGGGAGGAGGTGGCGCTGAAAACCAATTTGCCTGAGTCCAGGGTACAGGCGTGGTTTAAGAATCAAAGAGCGAAGTGCCGCCAACGGGGGCAGCAACAGCAGAATGGAGGACAAAACAAAGTGAGACCTGACAGAAGAAGACGTCTCCTGCCTGGGAAGTGAGTTCAGAGGGTGGAACAAGTGGCCAGTTCACTCCCCTTCTAGCATGTCAGTCCCAGGCATTTCCAGCAGCGGTGCTCCTGTGTCCGCCTGGAGCCCAGCCATCCCCTCAATTGTCAGATCCCCTGTCCACCTCCTCTCCCTGCATGCAGAAGTCCTACCCCATGAGCTATACTGAGGCTTCAGGTTATAGTCAAGGATATGCTGGCTCAGTTTCCTGCTTTGGGGGCCATAGACTGTGGATCTTATTTGGCCCCTATGCATCACCAGCTTCCTGGACTAGGGACCACACTCAGTCCCATGGGTACCATGCAGTCACCAGCCATCTCAATCAGTCCCCAGCTTCTCTTTCCACCCAGGGATGTGGAGCCTCAAGCTTGGGTTTTAACTCAACCACTGACTGCCCTCTTGGCTCAGAAGGTAAAGCGTCTGCCTACAATGCGGGAGACCCAGGTTCAATCTCTGGGTTGGGAAGATCCCCTGGAGAAAGAAATGGCAACCCACTCCAGTACTCTTGCCTGGAAAATCCCATGGATGGAGGAGCTTGGTAGACTATAGTCAGTCTGTGGGGTCACAAAGAGCCGGACACAACTGAGCGACTTCACCTTCACCTTCACTGACTGCTTGGATTATAAGGACCAAACTGCCTCCTAGAAGCTTAACTTCAATGCTGACTGCTTGGATTATAAAGATCAGACATCTTCGTGGAAATTCCAGGTTTTGTGAAGACCTGTGATCTTCATAAAAATCGTCTTTTTGTGGGTGATTTTTAAATATACTGCACTGGACATTCCAGTTTTAACCAGACATTGGTTAAAAGAGGGAGATGGTATGATGCTCAGACTCATCTTCTGATCAATGTCCTTGAAGGCATAGAAGGAAAATGAAAGGCCTTAGTGAGGGCCTACCAGCCAGGCACCTGAAATAGACAAATCAGCCTACTTAAGAGTCTGTCATAGTTTTAGATCATTCGTTTTCCTGATTCACAAGGTGATTGAAAGCAGTCTAGCCATGTGCAACCAAATACCACCAAAAATAAACAAGCAGAACTCAATTGTGAGGGGAAGGAGGGAAGGACATAGCCTTCTTAAGCAGAGGTGTTCCAATGTTTTAGCTAATCCATGGTTGAATCTTAGGAATGGACACTGTCTCAAGTTCATTCATGTTTCATGACCAACTGGTAGCTGGCACTGAAAAGCTTTTCAGGGCTGTGTAAATTGTGTGACTGATTGTCCTAGCTGCATTACTTTATTTAAAAAATAATGTTCATAAGGAGTCAGTATGTAGTTTAAGAGACAGTGTGTGTCTCGTAGAAATGGTACATCTGTGGTTTGAGTCTGTGCTAGACTTCAAAACTGTGATCTCCTGGTATTGTATGCAGCCTTGAACTCCACCTCTGCAGGGTTTCTTCTGTGATTAAATAGGTTATAGTTATAAGTAAATTCAGAGCAACTGAGTACTTATCTAAAAAGATTACCTTTGGCTGGAGGTGAGCTGCACTGAAACTTTACAACAGAATGTCTCTGGACAAGGAGAGTAAGAGAAGAGAAATGAAAGGACACTAATTCATCATGTAATTTACTGTTGGTAAGCCTAGCAGTAAAGAGACCTTGGTCAATTGCTCTGACCCTGATGAATTTATAAACTGAGATCATCGTTGTTTATGCTTGCAGATGTTAACTGGAAAAGTTATATATGCATAAACCTTTCTTCCTGGCTTGGCAGATACGTACAATTATATTTAAATGGTTCTAGCACACACACACATACACACAAAAGCCTCATAACTACTCCTTTGTGTTTATCTCCTTTAGCTACTCCTTTGTGTTCAACTACTGAGATGAAGGTGCTTTCTAAATTTTTTAGAATATTAAATGATAGTTTCATTAGTTAATCAAAATGCATTATGTACCAATTATATACAAAGCGCTAGGCTAAGCTGGTTATATTTGTGCTTAAAGCTCTTTCAAATGTAGGAAGCTTTACTTAGGATGTCTGAAATAGGTGCCATTGAATCAAGTGGGATGTGTGCTTTTAAGGTTGTGGGTAGATGTTGCCTCATGGCTCTGGTAAAGTTCTGTTATTAATCTGTTTTACCACCAGCCCTTCATGAGTGCTTGTTTCACCACTTCTAGGCAGTAAATGTTATTTTCCCCCATGAGAAGAAGGTAGAGACCGTGGCACAGGATCTTTACTGGATAATGAACAAAATGTTGGTCCCATCCCTATGAGGGATCCTCATTACTTGTTACCCTCCATTGAGCCCTGTCTGACTGCCCTGGTTTTGGAGGAAGGATGGAGCTCAGAAACAAGGCATGCTTGGATTCTAAGGTCACAGAGCTGGTCAACTGGGCCAGAGATTTTCCAGAAGACTCATTCCCTCTGCAGAGAGAAAGATAAATGGAGGTCCATTTCAAGAAAGGACAGCCAAAGAGCTTAAACTCTAATTCCAAAGGGTGGTGAAAGCTCAGCAGGACATCACACAGTCCTCCTAGCTGGGAGGACTCAGTCATCAACTAGTCCAAGTGAAGCTCTGACCTGGAGGGCAGGACAGACACTGTCTTTAATAACAGTAGGAACAACAGCAGCATTTATGGAAGACAGATCATGAGCCAGACTCTATGCTAATCTTCCTAGATGACTTATCTTTTTTCATTCTCCCAATAACCCTGGTAGCAGGGACTTTGTTGTTGTTCAGTCAGTAAGTCATGTCCAACTCTTTGTGACCCCGTGGACTGCAGTGCGCCAGCCTCCTCTCTCCTCCACTGTTTCCCAGAGTTTGTTCAGATTCATGTCCATTGAGCCAGTGACACTATCCAACCATCTCATCCTCTGCCTCCCCCTACTGCTTTGCCTTCAGTCTTTCCCAGCATCAGGGTCTTTCCCAGTGGCTTGGCTCTTCACAGCAAGTGGCCATAGTGTTAGAACTTCAGCTTTGGCATCAGTCCTTCCGATGAATATTCGGAGTTAATTTCCTTTAGACTTGACTGGTTTGATCTCCTTGTAGTCCTTGGGACTCTCTAGAGTCTTCTCTGGCACCATTATCTAATAAGGCTGCTGCTGTAAGTCACTTCAGTCATGTCCGACTCTGTGTTACCCCATAGATGGCAGCCCACCAGGCTCTCCCATCTCTGGGATTCTCCAGGCAAGAACACTGGAGTGGGTTGCCATTTCCTTCTCCAATACAAGAAAGTGAAAAATGAAAGTGAAGTCGCTTAGTTGTATCTGACTCTTAGCGACCCCATGGACTGCAGCCTACCAGGCTCCTCTGTCCATAGGATTTTCCAGGCAAGAGTACTGGAGTGGGGTGTCATTGCCTTCTCCGATCTAATAAGGCAGGGATTTATTAAGCCCCTTTTATAGATGAAGAAATATAACTCATAGAGCTTAAGTAACTTCCTTAGTCATACAGTTTGTAACAGAATCAGGACTTGAACTCGGAGCTTTAGAAGGCATGTTCTTGAAACGGTCAGTTTGGTTCCTCTGAAGCAGACTGCGGATGAGAAGTTGTGTGAAAGTGACCTTTTGATAGATTCCCAGGCAACACTGTTAGGGAGGTGGGGAAGTAAAACTGGGAAAGGGGAGGGTGAGCAAGGGGGTGGCATCAGGCCAAGTCCTAGAGAAGTAAATTTGGCCTAATCCCCCAGGGAAACTGGAGAGGTGTGGGTGGCACGTCCATGTAGGCCCATTAGAGGGAAGGGGTCTCCAGTATTTATATGTCTGAACCAACCAGTCCAACCAGTTCTGGGGGCTTCTAGGAAGAGAGACAAGCAAGAACATAAATGCCCAAACACTTCCTGTCCTCCCTGATTACAGGCAAAACAGATCCTGGCAGCCAGGATGCCGCCTTTGTAAAAGAGAAACAGAGGCACATGGTGTGCAGGCACTGGCTTGAAACTAACTGTTCGTGAGTGTTGGATGTTAAATTGTTAGGAATTTTGCAAGCTAGTTAACCTCACATTGATAGCTTGAAATCAGCCACGGTGGGAGTAGTTACACCATGGAAATTGGCTTACATTACAAATTAGGGCTCTCCCATCCCCAGAGGTGGTTGTTAAATATTTACTGGCATACCACCGCAGGTGCTGGCTATTAGGAATGAATGCACGCTGGGACTGGTGTGCAGTAAAGTGGCAAAGAGGTCTGAGGGGATGTGGATGGAGCACTGATAGTATCTGCCGCCTTGCTAATCTATAGCAAGTGCTAAATGTATCATAAGCCAGCTCCTCTCCTACCCACCTGCAGTCACGTGCAGATACACACACACACACACACACCCCTCCTCCCCAACCCTCCTGCAGTCACACACACACACACACACACACACACACGGCAAGGCAGGGGCCCTGAGAGGAAGGGAACTGGTGAGAAGGAGGGTGACCAGCTGGATTTCAGGGAGAGTCACATCTCTGAAACTGGACAGGGCCGGGGTAGGAGGAATGACAAACAGACAAACCTAGGAAGAAGCTAGGTAACAGCTAATGGAACGAGTGAGCATTTTATGGTGCCAGACACTGAGTTAAATGTTTCGCTGTGGTGACTCTTCATGGGAGCCCTAGGAGGGAGAAGTTACCATCATCTTCACCATCTCATTCAACCCGTGAGCCAGTGAGATGGGGGTGTGAGGTGGTGAAAGGGTCATCAGGATGCCCCAGTATTAATGCCCTGATCTTATACAGTCTGGTTGTCAGAAAAGAAAATGTAGAAGGAGCACCAAAGCCAGAAGTGGTGAGGTCTTGGTGTGGAAAGGATGGTACCCGTCTCCCCTCAAGTGATGGCGCTCCAGACATACTGTCTTCCTCTCTCTGAATCAGCTCAAGGCTGGGGCCCATCACGCAGGATGCAGAGGCTGAGAAAGGCAGGAAAAACCTGGGGTATGGGCTGAGCCAGCAGACACATGTTAAGTCAGGCTTGTCTGAATTCTCTTGTGGCAGCAAAGATAAATGGCCCTCTTATTCTCTGTGGTTTTCTGTGCCACTCTGAAAGCCCCTCATCTCCTTCCTCTGGTTTGCCCATCCCTGGATGGATGCGGTGGTCAGCAGCAAGGAAGCACGGCAGGCTCTTGGAAGTTGCCGCTCTAGCTTCCCCACTGCCAGGCTCTGCGCCTCCTGCTTTGGTGCCCCAGGGATCCTTTGACATGCTTTGACACGAGCGGTTTTGTAGGGGGAAGTAGTGGAGGTGCTTGTCTCTGGGACATAGCGGAGTCATCTGAAATTTTCCTTTGTATATTAGCTCATTACAGTTTTCTGTTTGAGGTTTCTTATCTTGGGCCTTATTCCATAACAATAACAGTCTAGAGCTGCCGTTCAAGTGTCACTGTTCTCCAGTACTTTTGCACTTTCTTCTCACTTACAATCATAAAGCAACTTCACTGAAGCAAACTGAACATTAAACCTTTCTTATTTTGCCGGTTACATTATTTTCATTTTCTTAATTCATCCAAGAATATTGTTTTCCTTTACATCTAATTATTTGATGGCGCTTACTTTAAAAAGAAAAATCTGTCTACCCCTAGGTCAGGAATGTAGGTCTGGGGCCATACTGCCTGGGTCGGAGGCCCAGATCTTCCATTTACTGTGTACAACCTTGGATCTGTTCCTTACTTTCTGTATGTGTTGGCTTGCCCATCTGTAAATTGCAGCTACTTAACAGCACTTTTCTCACAGGTTATCGGGAGAAAAGTGGGTGCATATGCACAGAGCCCTTAGAAACGCATCTTGCCCCGAGTAAGTGCTGTGTATTGTCAGCTTCCACCATGCATTTTAATCTTGACCTGCAAGAAAGAATTCTTTTATTCAAGAAGCATAAATGCTTAGCATATGCTTGGTTTTGTGCTGTGCCTTTCCTTACCTAATTTGTCTGCTACAACTTAATTCTCACCACCGCGCTGTGTTAAAGTCATTATTGTTCTTGTTTTCTGGGGTCTGAACCCTGGAGGTGCCATGTGCCAGGGGTGTGGTCCAGAATGGGTGAGGCTGTGCTGTAACCACAGACCAGCACAGGTCTCAGAATTTGTTCACAACACAGGTTTAGTTCTCTCTCTTGAGAAACCAAGTTGGGGAGCACTCCCCTGTCAGGGGCTGCATGAGCGAGGCTGCCCTCTCTAATTGCCCCTCCAGGGCTAACGGTGCTCCTACAATTGCTGCTGCTGGGCAAAGAGCACTGGGAAAGTCTCCTCGGAGATGCTGTGACCTGGAAAGGAAAGAGGCCACTTCTGCCTACAGCCCACGTGCAAGAGCGCCTCGAGGTCTCTGCCCAGTGGTCTTGGGAATCGTAACCCTCCCACGTGCCTGGAAGGAGAACAGGGCAGGGTGTGGTGGGCGAGGGAAGTCTTCACCACCCACATGTGATTTTGAGCACATTGCTTAACTGTTCTAGCCTCAGTTTCCTTTTTCGTGAAGTGGGAGTGGAAATGGCACCTGCTACTACTATGCACAGTTGGATACCAAGTGGATGAGAGATGAGAATGTAACGCTTTTAGAACAGTGCCCGGCACACAGGAAACAGCCGTTTTGTGGTCACTAGTATCATTCTCTGCAGGAGAATAGACAGTGCTTCATAAATCAGGGGTTTCTAGCCACTGCTTTGCATTCAGTCATGAATGAACTTGAGTTTCAGCTCTGTCACTTACCATCTGTACGAGCACGGGAAGTATTTTGCCTTCTCTTACCTTCATTTTCCTCATCTACAAAATGGAGTGGACTCATACCCTTCTCATAGGCTGCGTCAAGGGTAAGATCACGAACATGTATTGATTCCTCAGTAAGATGAGCCAAGTGTTTAAAATCTGGTGCATCAGCTGAAGAAACTGAGCCACAGAGAGGTTAAGTAAGATGCTTAACATTCTCTAGTTCACATCGGTGAACATTGGAGCTAGGATTAAAAACCAGGTGGTTTGGCTTCTCAGCCAATGACCTTAACTCGTACACCTCACAGCCTCCCGGAGGCCCACTAAGAAAGCTCCCAGCACAGGGCCAGGTACATTGCTGATCCTCTCAGGATCAGTGCATTCCTTCTTTGCTTGAATGCATGCTGAAGAAAATATCCTTTAGCTTGTTCCTGGACTAGATTCCATTCCAGTATAGATTCCACATATACTGTTGGCTATTTTCTGTGAATGGATGGAGGTGTGACGAGAGGAATAGGAAAGGGCAGTATTTATGCCATGTGCCTTTGCAAGAGTATCAAAACCTGTATACAAAAAAGCCTCGCACAGAGTTGGTGCTCACTGAGCAGGAGCCCTTGATTATTTTTAATAAGCGGTCATGTTTATGGGGAGTCTCAGGAAAATGGGACGCACAAAAGGACCAGACGGACATAGTGGCAAATTTACTAATACACAAACAGCCCGCAGACAGGGACCTTCTTTTCACATGAGAATCTATTTGGTTTTGGAAGCACTCGTTTTAACTGAATGAGGAGGTTAAATCCATACTCTGTGTTCTAGTTTCATTGTACCTTGAGGGATGACTATGAAGTTGGTTTTCTTACCAGAGTAAACACCTGGTAATTAAAGGTATGATAAGACGTGGGGAAACTGTCTTGGCAAAGAACTGGTGAGGGAACTTCATTCTGCCCTTTCTCTACCAGGGAAGAGGTAGGGGGTTCCACTTCCTGCTGTAGTGCAGAGAGAGAACTAAGTGTCCTAGCACTTTGCACACAACTAAAGCCCTGGAAATTTTGGTTAAACCCGGAGACTCAGTTACCGAGCTCAAAGTCAGTTTCTGCTATGTGCCAGATACTGTGCTTTTCACAGACATCCAGTTTACCTTTCTCAGAAAGCGGATGAAACCAAGGTTCTTATACCTACTGTACAGATGAGGAAGTTGAAGATCAGCCTAGTGAGACTTGATGTCAGTCCAGATGTTGCAGAACTGACCATCAAAAAGCTGCAACAGTGTGGAGATGTGGCATCAAGATGGTTCCCAGGCTTTCATGTTCCATAACTCCACTGTATATTGTTTGCGAACAGTGTCCCTAGAGTTGGGCAATTTGAGGAGCCCTGTGTGGGATGAGCTGAAACATTAAGTAGATGCAACAGGCCTTGTCTTTCCTGACAGTTTTGTACTCCAGTCCATAATATATCTATTTCGCTTGTTTAATGGTACGTAACAAATTATTCTAAGACTTAGTGGCTTAAAATTACAAAATTTATTATCTCAAAGCTTCTGTATGCCAGAAATCAGATGAGGAAACTGAGGTACAGAGAAGTTGCCCAACATCACATAGCTGGTTGGTGCTTAGGTTGGTGCTCTGGCTACGTAAAGGCTGCAGTCATCTCCAGGTTCTACTGGGCATGGGTTCACTTGCAAGCTTACTTATGAGGTTGGTGGCAGGATCTTGTCCTTGAGGCTGCTAGGACCTTACCTCCTTCTTGGCTCTTGGCAGGGGGAAGCCTTCGGTTCCTTCGAATATGGACTTCTCTGTAGATCAGTTCGCAACATGGCAGCATGATTTTCCAGAGTGAACAAGTGAGAAGAAACAAGATCCAAAAGGCCAACAAGACAGAAATCATAGTCCTCAGCAACGTAATCACGGAGGAGGCATCCCACCCCCATTGCCATATTCTATTAAATAGAAGCAAGTCACTAAGTCCATTCCATGCTTAACAGGAGGGGTTACCCAAGAGCATGCATGCAGGATGGCAGGGATCTCTGAAAGCTGAGTACTGCCTACCACACCATCTGGGATTACTTGAATGCAAAATAATGCTTCAAATTACTTATGCTGAGTAAAACTGTCTTTCCAGATATTCTTGCTTGTCTTGAGAAGTCATGCGCCCCCTTGTACCTGCCTACATACTCTTCATAGCATAAAGCATCCCATTCTGCAAAGCCCAGGATAGCCATCAAGCTTTACTGGTCTAGACATATTAAGTCTCTTTTGATAACTTTCTAGCCAGCTGCTTTGATCCATGATGCTAAAGCCAGGATAGCTGCTAAGTTCTGAGTGATGGAGCATTGCCATATAGCTACCATGTCCTTTCTACATAGTACGTGCTGGCCTTTGAAGTAGTCTCCCTGGAGTGGAAGACTTTCTGCTTTCTCATGATGCAGACTTTGCCTCAGACCCCACTGCAGCTCCTCTTTGGGAATGGCCTTTGGAATCCCACCAAATCTGCCTCCTTTCTTTAAGATGTGATCACCAGGAAGTATTTATTATCTATGGTTGGCTGGGAGGCACCCCCTTCCTTATTTATTATTCCATTTATTATTCCATTTTCTTCCTAGAACTGATAGTTTTGATCTCAGCCCTAACCAGAGCCCTAGTATAACAGCTTTATGCTTTGGGCACATAGGCAATAGGAACTGGTATTTAATCATTTCCAAATTTAAGACATGGCAAAGACTACCACCTCCCTTCCTATCTTTCCATAGAGGATTTAAAATGTTAGATTGACTGTCCCGGGGACTGACATCCTAGATTGTGAATCCTGGGATAGTTTTAAATAAAAGTGTATGTATGAGAAAAGAGAATGATCAGGAATCCACCCTGAGGATTGCTGTGATGTTCATAAATCTCAGATGGATATATTGAGATCCCAGAGAGTGAGGAAAGGTGCTGGGCTTTGTAGCAGAAATGAAAGAAAGCCTTGAAGTGTAAAGATTGGGGAGGGAGGAGGATAAAGCTTGAGTAATCAGCCTATTAGAAGTTACTTTTTTAATGGAATACATATGTAAAGATGCCATGTGCTAAGTTTCATTCTAATCACTTGAAACATTTAACCCCTAGGAGGAAAGTGTAAGTTGCCCCATTTTACAGATGAGGAAACTGAGGGACAGAGAAATTGAGCACTTGCCCAATGTCACACAGCTGGTAGGAAGCAGTCCATCCTAAGAACCTATATCTCTACCATTGCACTTTGCTGCCTCCCAGAACTATCGACCCAGAACAGAGCAGAGGCTGCTCCAGGAATTCCTGTGCAGACCTCAGGGGTCCCTGCGAAACCAGGCTGCTCGCACAGCAGGGCTTATTCTCCAGGGTTCTGGAGAAATGATTGCTTACCTGAGGCAAAAGGAATTTAACGTAAGTTGTGCAGAAGAGAGGGCTTGGGAGTGGATGTAGAAGGACGGTCAGTGGTTCCAAAGAGCAGGGCTGTAGAAGCCAGGAAGGAAGCCAGAAAAAATGGGAAATGAGGATTTAAACTCACCTAGGAATTTCCCCATAACCAGTCAGCTCTACTTTGGGAATTTCCCCGGGTACTACCCTGTCCCACTGGAACCAGATAGCCGGAGTTGTTCAGACTGGGGGAAGTGACCCAGGGTGTGTGTGAGTGTGTGCTTCCTCTCACACTGTTTGTGTGTAGCAGATGGTGGCAGGAGGATACTGGGGGGAGGTTAATGCAGACAAGGGAAAGGAGGAGGGTCATGTCTTGTCGCACACACATACCTCTGACAGCGAATCGATCTGTCCCCCAAAGAGCCAGGCACATCTGTACATGTGTATTATGTCAGCGGCACCTTTCCCAGACAGGTGCACTTCCGGGGACACAGTCTTGTGCCAAGAGCAGATTCCTTTTGCCCAGGATTCGGGTGCATAGGTGATTGACATAAACACACGGAAAACTTGGTTTAAATCAAGCAACCAGTTCTGCAACACATCTAATGACAGTCTCTTGTTCCCTTCTCATTTGTAGCAATTGGCGGGAGGGGAAAGCTAGTACTATACAGTTAAGAGGAAAACCATGGGCGTATTTACAGACCCAAGTGGTTACAACAGAACTGGTGTATTAGAAAGTGCTGTCTTCACTTCCCCTGCAAAAATTCAAGGAAGGACCTGGGGATTCAAGGAGGTGGAGGAGCCCTCTCTCATTGCCAGTCCTTCATGTGCTGTCTGATAAGGGTGTAGCCAGCAGGCTAGAAACAACTGCAAGGGAGCAAGGGATATAAATATTCAGTCGTGACAGTCCCCAAAGGATAAATGACAGCAGCCGATGCAACGTGCCTTCTGCTCATTTTAAACTGACTCTTCTCTTCCACACCCGAGCTGACATATTAGTAAATTGATTCCAGGTGATGCTGACATTTTGTAATTATCACTGTCTATAATTTTCATCTTATTCCATTGAATATTTTGATCATTTAAAATAGAGTAGCATACCTAATAGTGGTCATTAGTTTAGCTCAAGGGAAAATTCATGGTTTAATAAACTCACTGTAGAAATAACTTACTAAAATTACAATTGGCATGATCACCTTCCTATTTGTTTTCATAAAAAATAAAGCCGACTAATTTTATCCAAGCTGACAGCTTTTCTCTTTCAAACTGGCTCATTGTTCTATTGTTTTCTTAGAGGAAGGAAAGACATCTATAACACAGTAGTGGTAATAAAAAGTGCAATAACCGAACTCACAAAAACAAGGGTTATGTTTCATCCTGCGTTTGGCAGGAGCTGAATACTATACATTCTCTTATTTTCTGACTCACTGTGGACTGGAGAGAGGAGAGCCCTGTGGCTCTGAAACAAGGTCATGTTTGGGGGAGTCGGGAGTCAGAACTCTGTCCTGCTTGTCTGAAGGGGCCACTTTGTGAGGACAGAGTGGGCAGGCGGGGTCTGGGCTTGACTCCCTCTCTTCCCTCAGTGTTGGTTTTTGTTTTAAAGGCATCTTCTGCAGCCCGCCTCTAGGTTCCTTTCAGGTATCTTTTCTGAACGATAAAAGGGCCAGTTTTAACATATAGGCAAATATGGAATTTAGAAAGATGGTAATGATAAACCTCTATGCGAAACAGCAAAAGAGACACTGTGGGAGAGGGAGAGGGTGGGATGAGTTGGGAGAGTGGCAGTGTAACATGTACTATATCATAAGTGAAACGAATCGCCGGTCTAGGTTCGATACAGGGTGCAGGATGCTTGGGACTGATGCACGGGGATAATCCAGAGAGATGGTGTGGGGTGGGAGGGGGGAGGAGGGGGTTGGGATTGGGAGTTCATGTACACTCGTGGCTGATTCATGTCAATGTGTAGCAAAACAAATACAGTATTGTAAAGCAAAACAAACTAAAACATAAAAATTAATTAAAAAAAAAAAAAAAGGTGATGGGTCAGTTTTGACTGTGGCCAGGCAGTGCTGTTAAGGGCTACCACAGGGAAGCTTTTTACCAGTTCGCCAATAGGTGGAAAATTGGAGTATTCCCCATATTCCTTCAACTCTGGGGAACACAGTCCTCAAAGGGTCTGCCTATTGTTTCACTTGTTGGCAGTTTGGGGTTTGTGAGTTTATTTAAGGGATTAATAGTTGGAGATTATCTTAGTGGAAGTAAGCAATGTTGTTGATATACATATTGGCGCCCTGATGGTTGAGGTCATTCTTCATTTATTCACCTAGCTACCCACTCACCCTCACTCATCAAGCATCTGGTCATCCTGTATTCATCCACCTATCCATCCATCCATCGATTAATCTGTCATCTATCCATCCATTTATCCATCCATCCATCCACCCACCAACCCATTTACCCCCCTGTTTACCTATAAATCCATTTATCCATTCATCCTTTCATGCATCTACGCACTCAACTATCCTCTCATCCATAATCTTATCCATCCATCCAACCACCCATCCTTAAAAAATAATTTGGCAAACATTTATCAAACCTCTAGGCTTTGGTAATAGAGACACTTAAGTCACAGTTCTGTCCTTAAGGAGCTTATCATATCAATAAAAGATTACATGGTAGAATGCTGAGCTCTACCATAGGGAACTATGCCATGTGGCTGTGGGAATTCTCCAAGAAGGACCGGCTTGCTTTGAATGATCCAAAAATGATGTCCATTTGCAAACCATAATGTTGCACATGGTAAATATGGGAGTTACTACTGGGTGGGAAGAATAACAACAGGAAATTGAGCATGGATGAATGTCCAGGCCCTAAGTTCTCTCTGCATATCGGTTTGCTGTTCAGTAGAACCACTCAATTCAGGTAGGGACCCTGCCAGGAAGCAGAAAGTATTGGGGTATTATTAAGGAACCAGGCAGGTGAAGGAAACTGAAGCAAGGCCCTCAGAAAGCCAAACAAAAGAACCAGGATTCAGGATGGGCATCTGGTTCTGAATGAAGGGAAGGAGAAAAGAATAAATTAGTGGAGGAATGAGGAGATAAACAAATGAACTGTATATGTGGATAAACATCTTTGGTTACAGACCAAATTGCAAACTCATATTCAGTCAACATAGACACTGAATATAACTTCGCCTGATGACATCTTTGACCAAAACCAAGCCAATAACAACAACATCAGCTCCATCACAAAGCACAGGCAGCAGCCGGCCTTCTCTCTGCTTGCTCCTGCTGTTGGTGAGCCTGCAGGAATCCTCACAGGCACAGACTGCCTTTCAGATCCAACTGCCTGGCACTCAGTTCTGCAAAGAGGCCTGGGCGAAGCCTTTATGACTTTCCCAGAGGCCTCTGGTCTCTATTGAAACACAGCAGCTGTTACCAGGGGCAACTCCACTTCCCAAACAAGAACATGGGCTTTGTGGAGCTTTCCCAGGTGCTGTGGGCCCAGCATTGCCAAAAGTGCCTGAGACTCTCACAGTCTCCTCCCCACCATGGAGCTTAAATAAACTGGAAGCAAATTCTTGTTGACAACAGGTGTGGCTCAATGTGAGAAAATGTTCCATTCCGTTATTGCAGGGCTGGCATCAAGGGGCATTTCCTGGGGAAGAAACAGGCTTCCAGGAGCATGAGAGATCCATACCCAGAGCAGAAAAGAGCTCACTTCCTCCCTTTCAGGGCTGAAGGCCTCACCACTGGATGAGCAGGTGCTCCTCATACGTACAGAGGTTTCCATAGCCAAAGGAAGGCTGGGCGGGGAGGTGCAGGCTTCCCGGCCAGGAAACTCCAACCGGCTGACTGACTAGGCTCTTTGTGCTGGTGGGGAAGTGGCTGCGTTGTCATTAACTCAGCTAGATTAACTTGCTCGGCAGAATCTGACAAGCTTGAGACAGAGATTGGGCTGTGAGGGCACAGAGAGGTTACCTCTGGGAGGTGGGGGTCCAGCCCTGAGACTACTCGACAGAAACCCCAAGGACATTAGGGAACTTTTATTCGTCTGAAAAATCTGGCTAGTGATTCCTTCTATCCCTGACCTGTCTTAGGGGCAAAAATAAATTCTGCACTGAGCTAAATAGAATTGGTTGCTTCGTGATATTCTAATTTCAGTGAGAAAACTGTTCAATTTTCTACTTCTTTGAGATGGCCTCCCTTTCTGATTGTGAGGGGTCATCCACACCAGGGTTTTATATGCAATTACTAGGGTGACAAGTTAAGGATAGAGATAAACATGAGGCAATGACAGCTCTCTTATAAGAAACACTAGTAATCAGAGTATTCTTAGTTATTAAGGATTAAGTCCATGGAGGGAAAGAGTTAAATGGATATAGAAAATTTTGTTAAATACTGATTTTTTTTCATAATATTATACTTTGTCAGAAACTCAATTTGCTTTTTCCTTCTGTCTCCTCGGGCTCCACAAATACGTTCACATGGAGCTGTGAGTTGTATGTGAGGAAGGTAACCATTTTTCACTCATTTCCAAGACCTAGAATCCTATGTATTGGTATCCTGATGTATTAGGGTGGGCAAAGATGGTACAAGATCAGATTGACCTTGAAAGTTCAGTGGTTTAACAGCACAGACTTCATTTCCTACTCACGCAGCAGTTCTGGGCCAGCAGTTGAGGTCTGAGAGTTTCTTCCGTGAGGTCATTCAGGAACCCGGGCCAATAGGTGGCTCAGCCATTTTCCATATATCAACATCCCAGTCCACCAGAGTGAGGGACTGTCACAGCTGCTCAAAGGGAGGTTTTTATGACCTGCAGCTCAAAGTGGCACACAGCCGCCCCTCGTAGTCACGTGACCTCCTACCTGCAAGGGAGGTTGGGAAATGTAGTCCAGCTGAAAGGACAGGAGCACTGATTAGGGTGGACAGCTAGTGGTCTCCTCCACACACAGCTTTCACATTGCTGTTTGATCCCCTGACTTACTGGAGGGTTGCTGTGAACACTGCATTGTGATAGGAGCTGAGGATATAGGGAAGGCAGAAAAAAGGACTAATGACTAACTGTAAAAGTCATGAATGACAATCTTGATAAGGGCTACATGGGAAAGCTACAGGGCAGCATGACAGCTGGTAACTATCTCTAGGGTAAAGGGCACAGAGGAAGATTTCTGAGAAGTGACCTTTGTGCTACAGACAGGAAGACAGAAAGACAGCCAGGCTAGAGCATGTGGAAGAGCATTTGCAGAAAAAAAGGAACAGCAAGTGAAGAGCCCTGAGGCAGAAAAGAAGTTAGAACATTTTAGACCCCTCCAAGAGGGCAGTGGGGGCTTATGCACACTGAATAAGCCATAGATAAATTTGAATGAAGCAGGAAATATGGGTGGGGGTGAAACTGTAGAGGCCTTCATGGGCTGAGTCAGAGAATAAGGGCTTCTTTTTAAGAGCAACGGGGAGCCACTTGTTGGTTTAAGAAAACCTTTGGTATGATTAATTATGGTTTTTAAAAAATTTGTTCTGTTTAATGGAGCCAGAGTAAGGAGGCTATTGCAGTCTTTCAGGAGAGCAATGGGGTACTTGGTTTAGGGGTCTGGCAGTGGAGACAAAGAGAAGTGGGATGGGTTAGAGAAGCAGGTAGGGAGGAGAAGAGATGGGACTCATGTCTGTAACAAGTCAGGAGGCAGCCCTGAAGTCCCAGGTAGGCAGGCTCAGGTTGGCACTTGGGTCATTTGATAGTGAGACAGCTTGGACATAACCAGCCTATCCTTTCTCTTTGTAGTTTTACCAGCTCCTTGACTTCAGGCCTATTTAATAAAAGTCAGCTCTTTAAAATGGATATTTGGTGGAGCTCAAATTCCTCCTCACGCTGCACTTCTGTGGACTTTGATTAGTATTCATGGTAGAGAGGTACACCTGACGTCCTCAGCAGGCAGTTCCAACACCAGTGGAGAGAGGTACAAGATAAGTCACTCCAAGTAAATGATAATTAATCATGCTCTTGATTTTAATAACATATACTGTCTGGCTCAAGATTCAGCTGTCTATAATCTTGCATTCTATTCTAAAATTTTGGTAATCAGTGAAGCCACCCATGGATTCCTGATTGATAATGGCTTCTTTCCTTCTTTTACAACAGTTCAGGATCAAGGCGTATTCTCACAACTGCATGAAGAGGAGTGAAAGGAGAATATTTGTGTGTGTGTGTGTGTGTGTGTGTATTTATCTCAAAAAAAAATGCTAGATATTTCAGGATAATCTGTGGGACAAATTTGACACTCTCACATTGAAAATATGTAAACTCATTCTGGAAACATCTGTGCCAGAGGGCTAGCTTGCTATGTATCTGTGCTCCTTCAAATCAGAAAACTGTTATTTTCAAGGGTAGCTGGACAAGTATGGTGAATACTTGAGCAGTAAAACGTGCCTCACTTGTGCGTGGCCTCCAAAACTTGTACAGCCATAGTCCTAGGCACCGTTTGAAGATTCAAAATTTCGAGTGAGTCATGGGCCCACTTATTTAGAAGAGAGTGCTCCATAAAATAAAATACAACTCACTTGCAAAGAGTTTCTTTATCTCACTTGGCAAAATGAACCCATGGTCTTATTACTAAAGATAGTTCTCCACTGAGCTGGTCTCAGGCTGGGCAAGGTAAGTATCCGGGCCAGGTAAATATTTGGGCAATTATACCCAGAATTCTTCTGGAAAAAGAGTCCCAAACTTTTAAAATGACTTCTCTGCCTTACTCATTTGTGTAGGTGGACATGGCCAGTTTACTGGTATCAACATATACACTGTGGAAAACAAAACTAAAATGGACAGCAGAGGGGGGGTGGGCAGGTAAACAGAAAGCCTGTCCCGTTTGACTCATTACATTATTTGAAGGCAATTGCCATTGTGAAGGTGTGATGGCGTGGGGCTGATATCTGATGATGCTAGAGCAAAATATACTGACTGTGTGCAAAGACTTTAATCATATATATATCTATGCTGTGAGCTTTATCCTGGAACCAACCAAAAATGTTTTCAGTTCAGTTCAGTCATTCAGTTGTGTCCAACTCTTTGCTTCCCCATGGACTGCAGCACACCAGGCTTCTGTGAGCTTGCTCAAACTCATGTCCATCGAATCAGTGATGCCATCCAATCATGTCATCCTCTGTCATCCCCTTCTCCTCCCGCCTTCAATCTTTCCCAGCATCAGGGTCTTTTCTAATGAGTCAGTTCTTAGGATCAAGTGGCCAAAGTATTGGAGTTTCAGCTTCAACATCAGTCCTTCCAATCAATATTCAGGACTGATTTCCTTTAGGTTTGAATGGTCCTCTGCAGTCCAAGGGACTCTCAAGTGTCTTCTCCAACACCATAGTTCAAAAACATCAATTCTTCAGTGCTCAGCTTTTTTCATAGTCCAGCTCTCACATCCATACATGACTACTGGAAAAACCATAGCTTTGACCAGATGGACCTTTGTTGGCAAAGTAATGTCTCTGCTTTTTAATATGCTGTCTAGGTTGGTCATAACTTTTCTTCTAAGGAGCAAGCGTCTTTTAATTTCATGGCTGCAGTCACCATCTGCAGTGATTTTGGAGCCCAAAGAAATAAAGTCTGTCATTGTTTCCATTGTTTCCCCATCTATTTGCCGTGAAGTGATGAGACCGGATGCCATGATCTTAGTTTTCTGAATGTTGAGCTTTAAGCCAACTTTTTCACTCTCCTCTTTCAGTTTCATCAAGAAGCCTTTTAGTTCTTCACTTTCTGCCATAAGGGTGGTGTCATCTGCATATCTGAGATTACTGATATTTCTCCCAGCAATCTTGATTCCAGCTTGTGCTTCATCCAGCCTGGCATTTCACATGATGTACTCTGCATATAAGTTAAATAAGCAGGATGACAATATACAGCCTTGACGTACCCTTTTCCCGATTTAGGTGCTACTTATTGAGCATTTACTATATGTTAGACATACTCATCACCTCACTCAATCCTCAATAATAACCTTAGAAGTAGAAATTATTGCCTAAATTGGTTAGAGGATCTGTAGCCCAGAGAGGTTAAGAGGTTTCTACAGGGTTTCATAGCCAGCAGGGGGAGCAGGGCCAAATCCTGAGTCAGGCTCCAAGAAGATGACTCGTTCATCATGCCCTTGATTCTAATAACATATACCATCTGGCTTGAGATTGTCTGTCCCCAGTGTTACAGTCTATTCTAGAAATGTGATAAAGCTGCCAATGGATCCTCAATTGATAACAGTTTCTTATCTTTTTCTTAGAAAAGTTAGGAGTCAAAGTCTATTCCAGTGACTGTATGGAGGCCACTGGAGGGAGGAGACGTGTGTGTGTGTGTAAATCTCAAAAGCCATTATTGATGCTTCAGGATAACCTGAAAATTTAAATCTGAAAATCCAAAACCTGACGTGTAATCCCAGTGTTTAACCTAGATCACAATAAATAGGAGAATAGGGTAATGTTATTCCCTGAAGTGTTCCACTGCTACATACAATTCACGAGATGTAAAATCTTCTCCAAGAAGTACCCCGTTTGAATAATAAGTCAGTGCTCTCTGGAAACTATACCAGACCAAGTACAACCTGGCATATAAAGAGGGAGAAACGCGTGTTCAAGAGGTTAGGAAGCTGCATCTAGGAGCCAAGTGTCTCTTTTCGAAAGAGGAGAGGAGAGAGGTGTGTCCTCTGCACACGTCTTCCAGACTTTGTTCCCAAACCCTGCAGCCTTGGCTGGCCTGAACCAGTCCTCTCCAAGCAGCAGGGCAAGCGCATTGCTGCCCTTTACATCTGCCCACACTTCCAGCGGGTACCTGAGAGATAGCCAAGCCCTCCCAGTGTGAGTCCAAGTGACCCTCGTAAGGAGGACTTTGTTTCCCTCACCAGGTATCTCAGCCTCTGCACACACCTGGCCCTCTTGAGCATCCCTCTAAGAACCTTCCTCCTCAAGTTCACAATCACTCTCTTTAACTCCCAGCTTAGGGAATCAGACTGAATTAGTTCTTTGTGTTATTAACCAGAGGAGCACTTACATTTTCTGACATCTCTAATCTGGAGCTCAGGGAATAGCACAGAGAATTTGCATGAAATTACCCCTCATTCTATCTATAGGCTTAGCTGCCAGCGTTTGCGAATTTGGCAGAAGCCAGCAGATCTCACAGTTAATGTCTTCCTCTCCTGCCAGGCTCTTCAGAACGGGGTACATTAGAGGGCCACGTGACAAAGAGCAGGATGGATCCTGGGATGTGGAGCCCAGGTGATGCTATTTGCATCCAATTAAAGAAGTAAGAATCGGTGGCATTACTCACATACACGGTTCTTAATGCCTTGTGGCTCATTAAGCCCTTGGCTCAGCTTTCCTGGAGGATATTGATGAGGATATGGGCCGGGCTAGGGCACAGACAGAGGTGAGCTTCCAGGTCAAATCCCCCTCCAGGCGGTCAATTGTATGTTTCCTTTTTGGAATTGCCTCTGGGTTATAAAGGAGGTTTCTTTTGTAGCTTCCATCTTTTCTCTTAACCTCCAAAGAGCTAAGGAGCTCAGGTTGGATTCAGGCCGAGCTCCACATTCAGCCAGCTCCCTTGTGTCTTGGGGATTTCACACCCTACTCCACCCTCAGGGTGTCTGGAGGCGGGTGGTGTTAGGAGGCAAGTGTTGGTCCTTCAGTGTCTGTGTGGTTGGGTTTTTCACAGGAATTAGAGAGGTCACAAAATATAAGTGCCGCTCTGGTTAATTACACAAAGAGCTCATTTAGTCTGATTCCTTGAACGTGAACATGAACGTGAAGTCGCTCAGTCGTGTCCGACTCTGCTACCCCATGGACTGTAGCCTACCAGGCTCATCTGTCCATGGGATTTTCCAGGCAATGGTACTGGAGTGGATTGCCATTTCCTTCTCCAGGGGATCTTCCCAACCCAGGGATCGAACTTGGGTCTCCTGCATCGTAGACAGATGCTTTACCGTCTGAGCCACCAGGGTTAATAACCCCAATTGTGAACTCATGAGGGGTGGTCTTCTTGGGGTTAAGCTGGAGGATGGAGAGGCTGTTGCACCTTGTGAGGAGATAGAACTCAGCTTAAGGATTGCTCTGCAATGTATCAAGGAGACATCCTGAGAATGGATGGTCTAGGCTTGGTGAGGGTAGCTTTGACAGGACAATTCACCTTCCAGGTGCTCAGTGTTTTTGTTTTTGTTTTAATTTATAATGAGGAAGCTAAGCAAGAGAAATTGTTCCAAAGGATATTCTGGGTGGCACAAAGATGGGGGCAACCAGAAGTTCCAGTGGGCAGGACCCCCACCCTGATCTACCATAGCTGTCCACTCTTTGTTTTAATTGAGAGAGCGTCAAATAAAATTTTATTAGAAAAATTAAGTTTTGTTGAGCAGAGTCTACCAGGCTAATTCTTCCCATTCTAAGTCTTAGGCCCTCTCCAGGCCAGTCATCAGATTCTGAGAGCCTCCATACCTCAGGTCCCCATCAGGCTGTACGTCTGACCAGTCCGTCCAGACAGTGTGGTCCTCTCTGTGGACAAGCACGGTGAGCATGCTCCTGGCAGGACTCAGGGTGATGAGGCAATAGATAGCAGTTTCCCAGTGTCGGCAACCAGTGCCTCAGAACCGCATCTACTTCTGCTTAAGGGAGTTATTCCTTCTTTAGCTACTGCTCACTGCACCATGAAGGGTTGCTTCTTCATCAAATCATTTCAGAAGTTCTAGATGGGTGCTGACTTACTGACCAGTGGAGTTTAAAATTATATTTCACATGCACACACACACACCTTAGAATATACTTTGGGAGAATACAGCATGTCTAATTATCCTGAATACTTTAGATGAGCATTTCTCAAACAGGACTTCTTGACATGTCAGTAGGCTCACAAAAGGATGGTTTGGTCAAGGAAGTGAGGGCAAAGCACAGACTGTTCTTTGTGGCAGACAGGGTGGCCCCCACAACCTCTGTCCCTAATGTTCCCAGCCAGCAAAAGTCCATGTTTTGAGTGTAGGGAAGGAGCTACGACTTGCTTCTAGCCAACAGAATAATTAAAGGAGATCGGGTGTCATTTCTGTAATAACATTTAGCAGACTGGGGAGACCCTCATGCTGGCTTTAAAGGAGTAAACTGCCATCTTGGGAGAGAGCCTGCAAAGAGGGAAAGCTCCTGTGGGCAGCCTCCAGGTGCCAAGAACAGCTCCCAGCCAGTGGCCAGCAAGAACACAGAGACTTGGTCATACCACCTGAGGAGATAAATTCTGCCTGCACCCTGAGTGGTGGTGGTGGTAAGGAGCATATGAAAATGAGTCCCTCCCTAGGTGAGCATCTGATAGGCCTGTAGCCCCAGCTGACGACCAGATGGCACCCTGGTGAGACCTTGAAGCACAGAACCCCTCTGAGGTGTGACCAGACTCCTGAGCCCAGAAGCTACGAGATAATGAATGTGTGTGTTTAAGCAGCTAAGTCTGTGATAATCTGTTCCACAGCTGTAGAAAACCAGTACAGTGTCCTCAGATGTTTACAAAGAACATTTGCAAAATAAAACATTTAAGAGGTCATGGCAAAAAGAAATATATTCAACTATTTAATATGCCTTTCCCATATTATTAAGAACCGTCTCCTCTGTTTTCTTCCCACAAAATACATTGGAACTCCTTATAGAGATCTGGTATATCATAGAGCAAAGTTTAGGAGAGCAATTCTTAAACATTTTCCTCTCAAGACCCCTCTATGCTCATAAAAAGAATTGACTATAAACATTTTGTTTATGAGGACTTTATCTATTGATAATAACCATATTTGAAATTAAAACTGAGAAAGTTTTATGTACTAATTTATTTTAAAATAATGAAAAGCCCATCAAATGCTAGTATAGATAACATATTTTCTTTGTGTTAAAAAAAAATGTATATAAACCCAAACAAAACAGAGCAAAAAAGTATTAAAGAGAGCAGCATTGTTTTGCATTTTTGCAAGTCTCTTTATTGAATGCCTCAGTAGAAGTCAGCTATGTTCTCATATCTGTTTCAGTTCAGTTTGTTGTGATACGCTGTTTTGGTTGAAGAAAGTAAAGAAAATCCTTCCTCACACAGATTTAGTTGAAACAGGTAGGAGTATTTTAATTGTCATTTAGAGAACTGAATGTCTTCTTTGATGCTCAAGAAGAATTAGTTTCCTTAAAGGCTGTTTCTAATGTGGAATCTGAAACCCTAATGTGGTATCTGAACTTTTCATAAACTGTACATTTGTGAGAGAATAAGTATAAAAACAACAAACAATATCTTAGAACTGTTATAACAACAGTTCCCACCTTATATCACAACTGAAAGTATTTTTAGGGATCCTCAGACCACACTTTGACAACCACTGATTTAGGAAATACTCTGATAGCTCAGTTGGTAAAGAATCTGCTTGCAATGCAGGAGACCCTGGTTTGACTCCTGGGTCGGGAAGACCCCCTGGAGAAGGGATAGGCTACCCACTCCGTATTTCTGGGCTTCCCCGATGGCTCAGCTGGTAAAGAATCTGCCTGCAATGTGGGAGACCTGAGTTCGATCCCTGGGTTGGGAAGATCTCCTGGAGAAGGGAACAGCTACCCACTCCAGTATTCTGGCCTGGAGAATTCCATAGACTGTATAATCCAGTGGGCTGCAAAGAGTCAGACAGGACTGAGAGACTTTCACTTTCACTTCCTTAACCAAATACGGGGCCTAGACTCATCTTAACTGATTCATCAATTACATATTGATTACCTTTTATACAAGATATTGAAACAGGTACTAGAAAGATAGAGGAAAAAATAGTGTGTGGGTGCCTTCTCAATGAATGGGAGCAGAGAAAACTAATCAAAGAACCATACATTAACAAAAGGCAAAAAGTAACAATTGCTCCATAACTAAAGGTGTGGGGCGGGAGAGAGAAGAGAGTGCAGATGATTTATTTTGGTACGTGGTCAATGTCAAGAGGTGTTTCAGACATGAGTTGTGGCCGTTTCAGGAAATGACGGGTGGTTGGTTAGTTCTGAAGCGTCAGAGTTTGGAAAGCTGTGGTGAGATCAGGAAACTCAGATGGACCAGTCTATGAAAGGCTTTGAATGCCATGTGAGGAGTTGGTTCTTTATTCTGTACGGACCTCAGGTGAATCGGTGAAGGAGTTAACTGGGGACAACGCGAGGATGGTGGTATGTTGTTGGAATTGCCAAGGTGCTGTAAGCTCACGTGCTAGAGACTGAATCTGCAAGGCTTGGGGGCTGCAGAGAGGACGGCAGCAGAGGAGGGGGAGAACCGTCAACAGAGAGTTGAGAACACTCTTCCCCCTCATTGGACGACCTAATAATTCCCTACCAGGGAAGTAATCATCTTCTCAAAGGGAAAAGGAGAAATTTCCCATGAGGAGGCTTTGATTAATACAAGGAAAGAGTCAGTCTAGTTTGATAATAGGCAGTACCTTGCCAGAGCCACATAGCGGGAGTGAGAATAGAGAGGAGACAGAGAAATGAAAGTGAATAGGTTTTTGGACCACTTAAGTGGCACCAAACCATGGTAGCAAGTGTCCACTGTAATTGTAGCCCCTTAAAGGGGATCCAGCCCTCTTCCCAAGAATCCAATCAGAGCCCTATTCTGAACAGTGGCCGTGTGCTTTGTGCCAGTTCTCTCATTCATCCCTCACAAAAACCCCTCGAGAAGGCAGTGCTGTAGGTCCAGTTTGCAGCCGGGGAAACTAAGCAGAGAGAAGCTAACAAGAAGCAGAGTTGGGATTTGAACTCAAGGCTGCCTAATTTCAGCCCAGTTTCTTAAAATCTCCTTCAGATCACTGCCTAAGCCTTCAGTGTCTGCCAGCTTCCTCTACCGCCTTCCTACTCGTGTGGTTTGGCCTCCTGCTCTTGACCTTTGTTTCCTATTGACACTCAGCACCTGCTCTAGCTTGAAGGACCTCCTTGCTCTGAGGTCTTCTTTCGACCTTTTTCTCAGTTTTAGTTTTCTTTACACGAGCCATTCACCTCCAAGCTTTCCTCAGTCCCTTGACTTCTTATACTCACAACCTGAGATGACAGACGATTCCACCACCTTCCTTCCTGGAGCCACAGGACCTGATGGGCAGGCTTAGCCTGTGTGCCCTTTGCAACATGCAAACCATCCCTCACTCATCCAACCATCATTCATTTATTCAACACTCTTCTCACATGCTTGGGAAATACAAAATAAAAAGACACTGGACTACTAAATTATACTTTCAGAATCCAATAAAGTTGTAGGTCTAATACCCAGAAAAGTGTGTACGTGTGTGAATATGCTCATTTGTCCAAATTCCGTTTATAAGCACTTCTGGACGTTTCTGCAATCCCTACGGACCATTCATAAATTCTCTCAAGTCCTTGACTCCAGGATTAAGAGCCCTAACTCTCTTCACTAGGCTGTGATACCACTGAGACAAACACTGTCTTTTACTCCACTGTGCCGAGTACCAGGCACCCAGGCCGTTACCTGCAGACCTTCAGTCAGGGTGAGTTGAACTGAATTGGTTGCGTGACCCCATTCTAAGGAGCCCTTTATTTGTTTCTTGTGTTCCTCCTATCTTTTCACACCTAAGGAAAGAAATGCATACCTCTACTAGTCCAATAACCATTAATTTTGAAATCATCAGCCAATGCCTGACTAAACACGGGCCGTGTGACATCATTCCAGACTATAAAGCACCAAGTCCTAATTGATTTGTAAGAAAGTCCACATTTAATGCATGGCACGCTCCCAAGGGCTCCCAAGGGCTCCTCAGGGAGGAACGACAGCAGTGGACATTTATGTCAGGAAATCACTCTTTGCCAGTGTGGGACAGGGTGCAGTTCTGGCCAGGAAGCCGTCTTGACTTTGGATGTGAAGCTGCCCCTGATGGAGTTATTCACAGATGGCTAAGTTAAATGCAGCCTTCATAGCACTAAGGCATTTCAGCAGCAGCTAAGCAAGTGGCCCATGAAATGGAGGCACCAGAAGCCTCTGGAAGCATTGCCGATGCATCACCCAGTGAAGCCATTGTGTCTCTCCTTGGTAATGAGCATTTCCAAGGGCAGTGTGGGGGCTTTCCATCAGCCTGTGAAAAGGCAGGGTGTGTGGGCACTGTGGCTCACAATGGGAGTGAAAAACAGGCAATAAAAAGCAGGGGGAAGACTGGGGCCAGAAGCCAAGAAGACAGTCTGTGGAAAGAGGGGGAAAAAAGAAGCCCCACCCTTCCTGTCCAAATGAAAAAGCATTTAATTGAATGTTCTTTATAGAGGTGAAAAAGTACCCTGTGGAGTTCCCAGTGTTTCATTATCCGATTGAATTTGGTACCTCAGGTTTCAAAGACCATTCTCCTGAATGATTATTCTTATTTCCACGTCAGTCTGCCCTGTGCTCAGTGAACCCCTACTGGGCCGCATCATTTAAAAGTCAAAAACCTGAAAAGTATTTTTATGCCCGATATAGTGACAGAGCCGAGTCTGGCTTCACTCATTTTACTCTCCACAGCCTCCTTCCTCTTGTGTCTTATGTAGATTTCTGTGCTGCTGAGGATGCTTAGAATCAACAGGGCTGCTCCCCAAACCCTTTCTTAATTCAGTGAATGGCCTCAGAGGGAAAGAGATTAGAAGGCTTAGAGATGGCAGCGTCGCAGGACACCCATTTAAGCAGAAGATGGGCCTCTCAGAGTGGTTCCTCTTGAAGCTTTAAAAAAAAAAATAGGGAGAGCCTGGGGCAGTGCTGAGTGTTACTCAGTCTATCAGGAGACACCAGGCCTTCCCTGAGTTGAAATAGCCCAGATAAAACTGTCTGCAAAAGCTTCTTTAGTGATGGCAGCCTTTATGGGGAGAATCTGGGGAGGAAACCAGGGTCTAGACCCTCCAAGCAGCTCACCAGTTCCCTGAAATAATCCTCTTCATTGTTCTTGAGAACACCGTTGATCAGGCTGAAATCACTTAAACATCAAAGAGGTTATTTTTTTTCTCCCTGGAGACAGAAATCTAGGGGTGGGGTAAAGAATCATTTCAAATATTTCCCTTCAGAGACACGGGTGGGCTGATACACAACATAAAATAATTGTTTGGAAGTTTCACATCTGACCCGTGTAGCACCCAGCACACTCTATTAATTTAGAAAAATATTTGATGATACTGAACCCAGACCCGTTTTCTCAAACGGAGGCTTAATTTCTCTTGGACTGAAATGAATAGTTATGTTGTCATACCTAGCCAAACACCCTATAAATATAATACCCCTTCAGCTTTAATATTTCAAAAGCTATAGTTTTCATTTCAAGCTGTTATGATATTTTTATCTCTGAAGTTGTAGAATAATTTAAACCAATTTTTCCTACTTCACTTCCTTCGAGGTTGATTCTTCTGCCTGAATTCCTCCATCACAGAACATGTAAACTCCCCCTTACCTCCTGCACTGGCAGAAAAGCAATTTGTTTCCAGGATGCAGGACTGAAAAAATGGCTGCAAAATAATCTAGGAAAGCTGTTATGCTGATTCCACCCAGCGCTCGGCATTCTCTGCTTCATTCTCCGGGCAAACCAGCACTGGTCTCAGATGTGAAAAAGTAACACTCTTTCTGCATTTCCTTAGCAGTCTCTCCCGGTGTCTCCTGTCTTCTCCAACAGGACTTTGCCAACCCTTTGCCAGTATGGCATACCCAGCTGGGTGGGGAGGAGGCTCTTGTCTATAGTTAGCCAGCCCAGGCCTCTGCCTGGCAGTTTTAGCTTCTGACCTGCCTGCCCTAGTTCACAGGCAATTGTCCCAGTGGACTGGACATTAAGGGAATGTGCCAACTCCAGCCTCAGTGGGTCTCCTCGTTTGGTTAACCTGGAGGCTGTGTTCTTCATCTCAGCAACCTACGCTAAGGAGAGAGAGAGTGGTGAGAGACTGAAGAGGCCGGTTAGGTGACGAGTTAGAGTCAGCCTGGGCCTCGAGGGATCAGGGAAACTCAAGGTGGCGTCCCCACCTAGTAACAATGACTGCCATTTTTTGAGGCTACTTGCACAGGATACTCAGCCTGCATTGTTTTACTGAATGTTTGCACCAACCCTATAGTACATGAATCGTATGTTCTGTCATCCCCGTTTTACTGATGAGGTTTAGGCAGCTTGAACACCTCACCCAATGTCATACAATGGTACATAAGGGAATAGAGCCCTGCACCCAGGCAGGTTATCTCCTTTACCTAACTTAACCACCATGCTACCGACCATTCCTCACCAATGTCCACCCCGGGTTGCTGATCCCCATCCCAAATGCCCACCAAGAGAAAAACAGCATCTATGGTCACAAACTGACCCCTCTTTGGCAGGTTCCAGCTTGGATCCTAGTCTCCATCTCTTATAGATTTCAAGGGCATGCAGACAGATAGTGTCCCTGTTCACTTAACATAGTGAACAAAATTTGTCGCCATTCATTTATTTGGGTTGATTTTTTCATTCAACAAGCCTTGATTGTGTCTGTTCCTCAAGAATATTTCTGGGCCCTGGGGTACGACTCAGTAAACAACGTAGACTCGCCTATTGCCCTCTTGGATCTTACAGCCTTTTGACTGCTTCCTCTGGGGCAGGTTCCTTACATACATTGATTACGTCTGGCAGAGATTATTATTTAATCCCTGACAGGCATTTTGCAAACAGGAAACAAAAGTTCTGTAAGGTGGAATGACTGGCTCGAAGTAATAGAGCACATAAGTAGCAAAGGCAGGTGAGCTCAGCTTTCTGACTAGCTAGACTCTTAGGCTCTGCCATGTGGTAAAATTTGTCGCCATTCATTTATTTGGGTTGATTTTTTCATTCAACAAGCCTTGCTTGTGTCTGTTCCTCAAGAATATTTCTGGGCCCTGGGGTACGACTCAGTAAACAACGTAGACTCGCCTATTGCCCTCTTGGATCTTACAGCCTTTTGACTGCTTCCTCTGGGGCAGGTTCCTTACATACAATGATTACGTCTGGCAGAGATTATTATTTAATCCCTGACAGGCATTTTGCAAACAGGAAACAAAAGTTCTGTAAGGTGGAATGACTGGCTCGAAGTAATAGAGCACATAAGTAGCAAAGGCAGGTGAGCTCAGCTTTCTGACTAGCTAGACTCTTAGGCTCTGCCATGTGGATTTGTAGAGCGAGTGCTTGGGTTCCTGGAGGTACCAAGTCTTACTTAGAACCCTTTCTCCAGTTGCTGCCCATCTCTTCAATTTAGAAGTACCTTAGATACCTCCCCAGGGCACAATCCCTAAATAACCCAATGCCATTTGTTATTTTATTGAACAACCAGATACTGAGTCCCTACTGTGGGCTAGGCAGCCCTCTAGGAGATGTGATTTAACAGGAAAGACAGACATGGTCCCCGCTGTCATGGAGTTTACATATATATATTCTTCTTGGGAATTATCATTTCACAGTGCATACTTTTGACTGTTAGTCTAAATTTGTGATTTTTGGCTTATAGCATTCTACCCTTGAGGCCGGAGATGACATTTAAATTACTTACCTGGTGCAATCAGGATGGGCACTGGCCCTAGTGACCACAGAGTGTTCCTGGAGCTTCCTGGCTGTGACAAACTCTTTAATGGCTGAATTATAAGGAAGTCCTGCAGAATCCCCGAGAAAGCCTGGTGCGTTAGGGCAGGGAACACAGGGGTTTTGGAGCAGCTGCTTTACCGAGAGGCACAAAAATATTGCCACATTTCTACAGTGGCTGTGTCTGTGTATACTGACTGAACGGCAGCCCTGCTCATATCACACAGGGGAGCTTGCCCTTTCCAGCTGGACTGAACGCCCATCGAGAGCAGGGATCCTGACATCTTTTTCTTCCTCCAAATGAGCCTGGCACAGCGTTCATTGATCTGATTCCTCCATGACCATATGTTAGGCAGAAGTAACTTCTCATTGTCTCACAATCTAACCTCAAAGTTGAGCTGTCCAGATGAGATAAGGTTCCAGTTTTTGCATTGTAATAGTTCTTAATAGTTATTCTTATAAATTTCTCTTCCACTGTGGGAAAGGAGGGTGACTTTTCAGTTGTGATTACATCAGGTTTGCCATTTACAGTGTGTTACAAGTGTGGTTTGGTAGAACCCAGCTTTTGCAGCCTCATATGGTCCACAGCTCAGTTGTGCTCATTTGCGAGTCCCAGAGACAGTTGAAGAACAAGTTTGGAGCAGGACAGCAGTGGCCACAGAAGGGACATTACCTCCATATGTGGCCAGCCCAGAGTCCTGGATCAAAGGTAGCAGATAGGGGACACTTGCTTTCCCAGAAGCCCCTCACCCATTTCAGGAGCAGGCATCACTAATCCCTGACTGCACTCGCACTCCTCAGTACCTCAGAAGACTTTTCATCACATCACGTCGGTGGATCTAAACTAGCTGTAGACATAAAACCTATCACCATTCCACATGCAGGCTGACTTTTTACTAGAAAACAGAGACCTCCTCTACACCATGCAAAGAGATGCTGAAAATTATTTACCTTTTTAGGAAAAAAAATTAGATTCAAGTTCATATAGGGTGAGCATCCAGTGAATGATGATAAGATTTTCAAGAGCTCCTGTGGGGCTGTGTTTAGAGGTGTGTTTGTGTGTGTTACCCTGTGGTAGGATTTCTTAAATCTGATGTTTAAAAAAATAGAAAGAGATCATAGCCTTCTGAGAAGTGTGTCCTTCTGGCTGGTTTGTGCATGCTTTATTAAGAGCAAAGCTCAGGTGCATGCAGTGGGCATCATCGTCAGTCCAGATTTAAGATATCAATGAGCCTTGGCAAAGTAATCAGACACTTACTCCCTCAGGTAGCTCCGAGCTGAAAAAGCTTCTCTGATGACTAAGGAAGGAGGAAAATCAAATGCAGACTCAATGTCTTGATCTGGAACCATGAAAGAAAAGAGGGTGGCATTTATTGACTACCCACTGGCTGCCAGGTTATTCTTATAGCACCACTTCATTGAATGTGAATAACAACCCCATGGAGTGGTATTATCATCCCCATTTTACAAATCTGGAAAACAAGAGCATCAAAGCGATTGAGCATTTGAGTAGGAGTCACACAACCAGTAAGCTAATATTGAAACTCAGGTCTGCCTGATTTCAAAGCTCTTTCCACAGTACCTGAAATATTCATGCACCAGATGAAAGCTTCTCTCTCTCTTTTTTTTTTCCCTTGGACTGTTTCTTAAATTTGTAGCTCTGCTTTCAATACAAGGTTTCTTGAAATGTGATGATATGATTATATTTCTGGTTATTACTCCCCAACCATCATTTCAAAGGGAACTGACGTGTGAGGCTGAAGGGATAATGGTGGGGTGAGCCGTAAATGCAGGTCAACCTTTCTAATGTGGGCTGGGTAATGTCTGAATTACTCAGCACTGTTTTCAGGAGTTACTTTCCTATTCCAGGACAGCGGTTATAAGCACAGATGTCCACAGGGGCCAGGTAGTTACTGTAAACAAGTGCTGCAGACTGGCCTGTGGCAGGAGGTCAGTGGTGGGGTTAAGAGCTGGGCTGCACTGGGAAGCACATACCTCAGCTAGAGTGGGGGTCTTTACTCCGTGAGGATGACTGCCAGGTCTTGGCAAGGAGACCATGATCAGCTCCAGCAGGGGCATTGGAAGAAAGCTTAATGAAGGGGCTGTTTACAAAGGTGGGCAGAGAACTATATTCCCCAAGTCACTTTCCTTCCTCCTTCTCGTCTCCTACTAGTGCTCCCCATTTGAGATTTGGAGGAAGAACAGAAGACACAGCCTGGGGAGTCAGAAAAATGCCCAAGATCAGCCAGTCTTAGGGCCACATATATATTAAGTGACACTTTGAGTGTTTATAGGTGTGGCTGTGCTTTACTTTCTTTCCCATCTTAACTGTGGTTTACTGTTGGAGAAAAGCTGGCCGTTAGGCAAGGAACCAGGATGATTGAACTTGTTTTCCTTTGGGTGACTGGTTATCAGACTTCCTTCTGGGTAATTTTTAAATCTGATATGTGTAAAACAGACAAAAACAAATGAATAAGGAAACTGGCTGACTGAGTGCTTAAAACATATATATGGCTGAACCCCTTCGCTGCTCACCTAAATCTATCGCAATATTGTTAATAGACTATACCTCAATGCAAAATAAAAAGTTAAAAAAATAAAAACAGCTCTATTTACCAGTCACTTGTGAAGACTGGAGTCCTTCCCTTCTGTATGTCTGAGGGACGTGTAACTCTCAAGGTCTTTCAGCTTACTGGTGACTCCCATCTGTTGCATGGCTGTAGCTGTGGACTACTGGATGGGTGTGCATATCACTCAGTAGTTTTGGTTATGGTTTAATTTTTGTTTGTTTTTGCATTCCCCAAATCTGTGTTTTTGAGAGCATCACATAACAATTTCCACTGGAGACATGCTCAGGAAGTGTTTTCCCTTTCTCATTTATGCTTTTCTTCCTCTTCCTCCTTAGGAGCAGCAGCAGTGTAGCTATGCATTTGCCACAAGCCTGGCACCGTGCTAGCTGCTTAAGTGGAGCTTCCTATTTAATATCGACAATAACCCTCGGAGGGGAATGCAGTTCCGAGTCTCATTTTGTGGATGAAAAAACTGAGGCCCAGAGAGCTGAAATGATTTGCCCAAGGAAGCTGAGTGATTTAGGACTTGGCAGGGGTGGGATTCCCATCCAGACAGGCTGCCCCCAGAGTGCCCCCTTAAACCACTAAATTTCACACCTCTTATAATTGTTCAAACCCAGCAATTCCACTCAGAGAACAGTAGATAAACACGGAGCTAAAAGGCAAGTCAATAATTTCCCCCTCCCCTGCATTGCAGCTCTTCTCAGTATCTTAAAGGGCACTGGGTGAATAAAGCGAGATGGTAGTCAAAGAAAGTCTGATACATGTTTGCTGCTGTTGTTTGTTTTTGCATGGTTCAGTTGCTTATACATAATTCATTTGTAAATTGATACTAAATGAAAGTTGGTCTTGAAATATTGTATACAGCCCAAATTAGGAGCTGGGCACCAAATCCCCTCTTGGACCACAAATCATTCACTCTTGCCAAATTAGAGCCCAGAGTAATTTAGCATTAGATGGGCTTTTAACCCTAATATCTAGACATACTCAGCAGTTTGCCTGAAAGCTCATTAGCTGCTAGAAACTACTCTCCTTAAGGGAATGCTGTCAGGGTAAACACATCACTTTGGCTTTTTTCCCCCTACATTACTAATCCCACCTTGTAATAAAGGGAAAATAAATGGAAAACTCTTGTTCAGTATTAATTCATTTGGACCCATTTATTTCCATCAGTACTTCTGAGAGAAAGTCAGTTCGGTTCATTCTCCCATGTTCAGTCTCTGGTGTACTGTCGGACTTTTTGTTTCCATAATTAATAGAGACATTTTTCAAATAGAAAAAAACTGTCTTTGCGCTTTGGGAGGGGGTGGGAAACCATGGTGGCTACTGAATATGTTTTTCCAAATGGAGTGTAGACCTTTCGTTTCCACCATACGTCTCTAGTTCTTCATGCTATGGATTTTGACTTTATGGCAGCTCACTACCAGGCTTGTAGCTGTCAGAACTGGACAATTTACTAGCTCCTAAAAGCAACAGTGAAACGGCTGCATTCTCGGGATGCGCTGTTGCAGGCAAAGAGCATCTATTTTCTAAGCAGATGTTTACTGAGGACCTTCTTACTGCACACAAAATTACACTTTGTCTTAGTGGGTATGGTTGGTGTCACTGTGATAGAAAACATGGGCAGACTCTGGTTGATCATTAAATATTTTTGCATATTTGTTTGTCTTGTCAATAAGATGAAGTTTGCTTGTCTAAATCTTGATTTTCATTTATTTGTTTATTTGGGGTTAATTAAATTTGAGATTATGCCAAAAATCCTTCACTATTTCTCAATGAATATTTTAGGTAACTTTATTGGAAGTCCTTCATTATTGAGTGAGTAAATGGGGTCTCATTCAGTGGACTCAGGCTCTTTTAAAGCTCTGTGATTTTCTTGTATCAAGACCTAGTTAAATGGATTTCTCAGCCAACTTGAGGTAAAATGGTAGCTATTCATTTCTAAAACTCTTCACTTCACCCTCCCCTAAGTGAAGAGATCCCCAAATGATCCTTGAAACAAATCAGAGTTCTTAACTTGAGACAGATACTAAGGGATGGACTTTAGGAGGCCCATCCGCGTTTAAGTGAATGCAAAGTGTTGTGCATGTATGCATGTTTCAAGAGATGTCATCATGTTAGCAAAAGGACTCATGACTCAGAAAGGGTAAGAACCACTGATCTCAGGCAATTCTCCGAAATAATGGGGCCTGGCCAGTGATACATGATGTGAGGAATATTTATCACATATTTGCTTACTGCTTATCCTTGGTCATGCCATTCAACAACTGTACACCTCATTAAATGAAAGAAAAAAGAACAGGATTTACCTAAAGCTCAAAGGAATACTGATCCTGTGCTAATTAAAGTTTGTTCCGGGATTTGGGAGTCTCAGATGAGAAACCCAGAGTCATGTTGAGTTTGGTTATTTTACTCATTTGCAGTCAGTATTTAATTATTTAAATTGAGAATGTGGATTTTCAAGTATCTTGTTCTCTTTTTCCTCCTCTTAACTTTATTTGGAACATTTTACACCACTAAACAGGGGTAAAAAATGGAATAGGAAGACCTGAAATTCAAAAGCAGCATAAAGTTACAGGTTTGTGACCCTTACTGAGCAAAAATTAAGATCTGTGTTTAAATTTTTTACACTTTCTTTCTAAGGAGTTCTTGTTTCTAGTTCTTCAGAAACTAGAGTATGTTGGGTCTTTTGTAAGAAACAACAAGTGTCCAACACTGACTTCCTAAACTCTTAGACTCCCCATCACACACAGGTTTCCTCCTGGATTTTTCCCCCAGCCCACCTCCCAACATACTTTTAGCCTGTTTCCAATTAACCTGACCACCATTCATGCATGGTTGTCCTCTTTGGGGCCCATCTTATCTGGCTTGATGCTCCTCAAGAGATCTCTACTAGCTCTTATAGGTTCAAAAGTTTTGGGGAAAAGCCCTGTCTAATTTACCCTATCACCAAGAATTTCTAGCCTAGTGCAATCACTCAGGAACCTCTCTGGATTCCTATGAAGCCAAAAAATGGCAGATTCAAGTCCTTGATCACAGATATGAGTCATGATGGACAGTCAGGGTCGAGAATGATGAGGTTACTACTTTTGAATATTGAGTCAACAGTACTTGATTGTTGAGTCTAAGGTGTTGATTCAAGGCAAAAAGAGGAGCTGGCATGACATTCTGAGATCAGTAACCAAGGAAAGTACAAAGATTAACTGGACGAAACTACATAGGCACTTGGAAATGCTGGTTTAGTCTTTTTAATACTTATGGAGGATATATAATGATTCCAAGTAGTTTTATTATTTTTTTAACCTGGAATTATTTAACAATTCTTGAAATGTAGACTCTGTAGAGGTACAGATTGGGGCAGGGGAGAGGGCAATTTTAAAAGTTTGTTATTTACATTCATACCAACCCCTAGTGTCTTAGGTTTTGTGCCCACAAAGCAGATCCTGACAAAAGGATTTTGTGCAAATAATTTATTCGTGAAATGACAGGAAATTCTAGTAAAGGATCAAGGAGTGGTGCAGGAAATAAGAGGAAGGCAATGAGCTGTGTGCAGATGGACATGTAACCATTATGGGTGGCTGGGGCTCAGTCCCACTGAGGACGTCTGGGAGTCTGTGTAGAGGCACCCCAGCACTATGCCACCCACCTGGCAAGGAAGCTGAGGAATCTGTCTATCTATTTCCTCTCATTGGTTGAGGGATGCCTCCAGTATACACCGCTTCCTCAGTTTCCCCACAAGAAAAATGATGGATTTATTATATACCATATAGAGTCACCATGAAAACTGTGTGGACACCATATATACAAAACACCCAGCCCAGGAGAGAGATCACAGATGCTCCATATTTGGTTGGAGCCTCCCTGATCTTGCTCTCCAGGGTATAAAATAAGTGCTAAGGCTGTATAAGTTACACAGTCCCCCAGATTAGGTACCTAACAGAGATAAAAAACAACTATGAATCGATGACCGATCAGCACAGTTTAGGATGAAAACACCATATCTAAAACACCGTATCTAAAATACCATATCTTAAACAATATGTTAAGAAATTTAGAAAATAATATAAAGGTTATCAAAGAATATGCACCAGTTCCTCAAATTTGTTTTTTCTCCACCTTCAGTTCGGTTCAGTTCAGTCACTCAGTCGTGTCCAACTCTGTGACCCCATGAATCACAGCACGCCAGGCCTCCCTGTCCATCACCAACTCCTGGAGTTCACTCAGACTCACGTCCATTGAGTCAGTGATGCCATCCAGCCATCTCATTCTCTGTTGTCCCCTTCTCCTCCTGCCCCCAATCCCTCCCAGCTTCACAGTCCAACTCTCACATCCATACGTGACCACAGGAAAAACCATAGCCTTGACTAGACGGACCTTATTCGGCAAAGTAATGTCTCTGCTTTTGAATATGCTGTCTAGGTTGGTCATAACTTTTCTTCCAAGGAGTAAGCGTCTTTTAATTTCATGGCTGCAGTCACCATCCACAGTGATTTTGGAGCCCAGAAAAATAAAGTCTGACACTGTTTCCACTGTTTCCCCATCTATTTCCCATGAAGTGATGGGACTGGATGCCATGATCTTCGTTTTCTGAATGTTGAGCTTTAAGCGAAATTTTTCACTCTTCTCTTTCCCTTTCATCAAGAGGCTTTTTAGTTCCTCTTCACTTTCTGCCATAAGGGTGGTGTCATCTGCATGTCTGAGGTTATTGATATTTCTCCCAGCAATCTTGATTCCAGCTTGTGTTTCTTCCAGCCCAGCGTTCCTCATGATGTACTCTGCATAGAAGTTAAATAAGCAGAGTGACGATATACAGCCTTGACATACTCCTTTTCCTATTTGGAATCAGTCTGTTGTTCCCTGTCCAGTTCTAACCATTGCTTCTTGACCTGCATACATATTTCTCAGGAGGCAGATAAGGTAGTCTGGTATTCCCACCTCTGGAAGAATTTTCCACAAGTTGTTGTGATCCACACAGTAAAAGGTTTTGGCATAGTCAATAAAGAAGAAGTAGATGTTTTTCTGGAACTCTCTTGCTCTTTCAACAATCCAGTGGATGTTGGCAATTTGATCTCTGGTTCCTCTGCCTTTCTAAATCCAGCTTGAACATCTGGAAGTTCACAGTTCATGTACTGTTGAAGCCTGGCTTGGAGAATTTTGAGCATTACTTTACTAGAATGTGAGATGAATGCAATTGTGCAGTAGTTTGAGCATTCTTTGACATTGCCTTTCTTTGGTATTGCAGTGACCTTTTCCAGTCCTGTGGCCACTACTGAGTTTTTGGTATTGCTGAAGCCTGGCTTGGAGAATTTTGAGCATTACTTTACTTGGACCCATATTTTCACTTCTATTTTAAACAAAATTTCTTGTGATTGTTAACTTAGAATATGACCAAGTTTGGTACTCTCACCTTATCCACTTTTCCTTATCCAGAGGCTCAAAGGAAAACCATCAACATAAAGCACATTGTGTCGTTAAGATTCCCCAAAACTTTATTTTTTTTTTAATCACAGAAGAGTGTGGACTTGTTTTCTACTTTCACTGTGTCTGTCTTTTGGGGGAACCTCTATCCTCCCTCAGCCACCACTCCCATGATTCTTTCCTCTGTTAGGACCAAGACGAGACTGCCCTTGAGCAGGAGATTGGTTGTGCAAAAGCGGCCATGCAAAACAAGAGAGGCAATTAGATTATAAAGTCGATTGTCGACCTTAAGACCAAAGTAACTGTAAATCTGTGTGCTTTCTGGCCTTTCTGCTCACTTGATGATTAAATAGGACAGCTGTCCAAATCCAATCCTTGGCTTATCTTAGGTATGCAGAGCGGCATGCCTGGTTCAACCTGTCTATGGAGAAACAGATGTAGGAGGCCCAAACCTAGCAAAATGCCAGAAGACTGTGATTGGGTGGGATGTCAAAATGTTCAGGAGGCCTGCGCGAGCTGAGACCAGGGCCAGGGGCTGATAGTTGGCGACTGCAGTGAGAGACGCCAAATATGAGCGTGACAAGTGGAGCATCACTCTGTGAACTAGAGTCAACGTCAACAAAGACTTTGTAAAAAACAAGATTTGGGGACTGAGCAAGACTCTGATTTGGGACTTTTCAGCTAGGCTGATTTCTAATGGTGCTGTTGGAGAAAGTCCTGGGCGTGTCTAAGTTCTGTTTCAAAGGCATGGCTTTGCAGTGTGAGGAGAGGGTGCTTTGCTGTTAATATCATATAGAAATGAAGATGTCTGTAGAAGGTACTAATCTCCTGTTTACAGACTCTGGGGTGCAAATAAGCAACCATCTTTTTCTTTGAAAACTTTCATACACCTGTATTTTGATCATCTCCTACACCAGTTGGGAGAAACATAAGCTAAGTCCATTCATTGTCTCCATAATTCCCCAAGTGGGAATTCCCTTTCCTGAGGGAATAAAGGATGGGAAGTGAGGTAATGAGCAGAGAAAATTTGTGGGAAGATCTTACTTGATGCTTTCAGCCTGCTTGATTGCAGTGTTGTTTTCTTGAGTAGAATTGAGTCCCAGGCAGGGAGATCTGGAGGGTTTGCTTGCTTACTTGTCTTAGAACTCACGTGGAACCAAGATGAGTGGAATTTGCAGTGTTTCTCCAGTGGGAAATTTTAGGTCCACAGATTCAAAAGGCTTTCATTCTGACACAGTAAAGAAGGGCAAGGTATACCCAAGGAACATAGCATATAGGTA
The DNA here is from genome assembly GCA_006408695.1 of Aepyceros melampus. Classification (NCBI taxonomy): domain Eukaryota; kingdom Metazoa; phylum Chordata; class Mammalia; order Artiodactyla; family Bovidae; genus Aepyceros; species Aepyceros melampus. The sequence continues at coordinate 249,692 of SJXQ01004670.1, forward strand.
ATAAATTTGAAAAGAACAAAACCTTCTAGAATATACCAGTGGGGCCTGATGTGGGAGTAATCATCAGGAGGGTGAAAACAAAGACAACTAGAAAAAGGAGAGAAGTAGCTGTCTTGGAGAGAATAAGACTGATAGTTTTCAGTCCAAATAATAAGCAACTTCTAGTTTCTAAATATACACTCTTGCATTTGAGACCATGCTTTCTATATATATGTGTGTGTGTGTGTATGCTTTATACATATATCAGTCAGTCAGTTCAGTCGCGCAGTCGTGTCCGACTCTTTGCGACCCCATGAATCGCAGTACACCTGGCCTCCCTATCCATCACCAACTCCCGGAGTTCACTCAGACTCACATCCATTGAAATATATATATATAAAACAAAAGACTTAAGTTGCTTTTACTGACAACGGACATGGCCAGAATTATCCATACAACCAGTATTACAAATGTCGTGTAAATATGCAGTGATTGGCCAGGTTGCTAAGTAATCTGTTATAATTGCTTCTATTTGTTTAATCCTTTTGAACAAATGAGCTCTTTTTTTTTTTTTCCCCCAAAACACAAAGAAAAGTTGAGCTTTTCTGATTGTTTTGCGGGGAAAAGAAAATAGAGTATTTGTTGTTGAAGATGGAAGATTGTTCACTTTAGAGTTTTGGGCATCATGGCTGATAGGGAGAGGTCTGGTATCTGGGAAGGGCAGAGTGAGAAAACAGGAGGATTCTGAGGGCAAGAGCAGGGGTCAAGGGCAAGGATTCCCAGCTGGAGTGGATGTATGGGAGGTAAAACACTCAACTGCAAAGAAGAAAATCATCTCGGTAAAAATGACATCCTGCCTTGATTCTGGAGCTAAGGGTCCCTGGAAGACAGAGATCCCTCCTTGTGGGTTGAAGGATGACTCTTAAGCTAAAGGTTTTATGTGTTGCTAGAAGAGAAAGGATACTCTGTGTTTCTTATGAAAGGTAAAAAGAAAGTTAAACTCCAGATCTTTACCCCTCCAAAGCAATAATGAAGTATATTGTATGTATGTATATATGAAAAATATTGAATGTGCAATTAGATCCATAGCAATGATTCTTTGGGATTTTAACAGATTCTATTTAGGCTCTCCTGAGCTTAAGACATCATTCTCGACTATATCTTGGGTTATTTTCAAATTGTGTTTTTTTTTTTCCTTAAAATGATCAAAGGGAATTGCTTATTATCCAGGGCCAACTTAACTGGAGACAGACTATTCCTCAATGGCAATATCTCTTGAATGCATATCTTACTGGGCTCTAGATGAGGGACAATTTGGGGAGGAGAGAACACAGTGTAGCCCCAAATCCCAGGGTCTTACCCTGGTTTCCCGCTGGCTAATTCTATGATCTTGGGCAACTCTCTGACTTTTTGCATCCATTTCCTCATTTGCAAAATGAAGTGAGACTGGGGTATTTCCAAACCTCTTTCTCTCTGTTTCTTTTTTTCTTTTTTTCTAATTTTTTAGAACTGCTGAATTATTACATGCATGAAATGATTTACTTTCTTCCTCTTTGAAATAATGGAGCTCATTTTCTAGATCTCCATCTCCCTATATTTCTGTTAAGCAAGATCTAACAGCCTTTGATATCTCTCTGTCTACTTTCTAGGGAATTACAGATATAATAAATTTGATTTTGTGGAGACACTTAGTCAAAAACTGTCACTGAATGGCTTATGCTTTCCCACAATGCTATCAGAGCTGAATCCTTATAGCAGACAAGCCAAAGATGAAATAAGAGGGATTGACAGGAAAGGGAGGGAGGAAGATTTTGTGGGCACAAGCCGAAAAGGCAGTGCGTAGGAGCAGGAGGAAAGCCACCAGGAGGAAGGCTCTCTCTCCTTCCTTGAGTATATTCGAGTGTTTAGTTATGTATAGAATGATTTTGGAATGGTGATAGAGGAAGAGCTTCTAGTGTTTGGTGAGCACCTGCTGTGCACCAGGCACAGACTGGGCCCAGACGTTTGTCCCCACTTCACAGATGAGAATCTGGAGGCAGAGAATGCACAGAGCAAGTGAATGGCACAGCTGAGATTTTAGGCCAGAGAGCAAATAAAACATTAAATAATCACAAATAAGGCTTCCACTGTACCCTGAATCGGCCCCCTCTCCTTATTCTAAGATGTTGATAGCATTACTGGTTCACTCTGCAGCATACTTCAGACACCCTCCCATGTTTATATGTTTAAGGATAATTCCACTTTCCCATGGAAATAACCATTTATCTTAACTACTATATCATATTCATGGTCTACCACAAATTACTTCATTTCATCTTTTCCCTATTGGTTTTCACTATTAAAAAAATGATCCTGTAATGGATACAAGGATCCAAGGGCACCTGTTCCCATGTGTGCATGTTAAAGTGTTTCTCTTGGTAGATGTGAAAACGTGTATACGTATATACATACATGTACATATGTATGTATAAGTGTGGTATACGTATATAGCATATTTCTGTGTATGTAATACATATATGTATCTTTAAGATCCCGACAAATTCCCCTTCCAAAGGGGTTGTGCCAAATTACTTGCCACCGTCCCCTGCAGTATCTCATAAACGTATCCGTTTCCTCCTACCATCACCAGTACTTGATATTATCAAAGTTTAAACATTTGCCAAAGCCTTAGTACATTATTTCTTTCAAGTCATTTCTCTGATCATGAGTGAGTTTGAGCACCTCTTGAGTTATTTTCCTCTGGAGAGGGTTCCTAGTAAATGGAGGGAGGGCAGTTGAGCCCGGCCCTGTGCTGGCAGAGAGCTGGTGAGCTTCTCCGTGAAGAGGGTGCAGTGGGGTCACTTGACTTGGGTATCCTGGAGTGAAGGGGGTGGTAAGATCACACTCTCATTAGGGATTCGCCTGGTCGTCATAAGGGAGGCTGAGCAGATCCTCGAAGCTCTTAGGCGATGACACTCAAATCTGTCAGAGTACTAACCCTGAAATCAGGTCTGAATTTACAGCCATAATATCTATCTTTGGATTTGGTTTTATGTTTTTACTCTGATTTATGTGCGTGCCTTCCTTAGCATCCCATATCTCAAGCAACATAAATGTATTAAAGTAATGGAATTTAGCAAATATGTTACGGTTACCATCTTTGTTCCCAAGAGGGAATTTGGAAATCTGACAAATATTATAGCTTTCATTTTCAAGACCCATTTTCTGAGCAGTTTCACTAACAAGTCTCCTGATTTACCAGGCCATTAACAAAAATAATTCCTTCTGGACAGAAGTGAAAGAAGTGGATTAGCACAATTTATGGCTTTCTCAAGATACATGTTAAGGCGCCTGCTAAGAAAAAGGGGAGAGGTTTTTGATTAACTGATACATAGACTTGCTTTTAAGACACCTCAGTTCATTCTCCATAAGCTCATCCATTAAGGACAGCATTCCTCAAGGAGGAAGCCTGCCATGGCCCTGTGTCTCAGCACCGTCTCATGTTTGCCAACAGTGATTAGGAATTACTTAGCTGCTGACAGCCCTTTGTCATTGATTGAAAGGGAAAACCTTTTCTACTCCAAGCTGAGGACATAGGGCCTAGTTTTTCCCTCTTTAAATGAAGCATTTTCCAAAGACTGTGTACACAGAAACATACAGTTCAACAAAAGAATAACCTTCATTAAACAGAGGTATAAAGACTGAGGGCTCAGACAACACCTCATTAGGCAAACCTGTTCCTTTTCTTTGCTGAAGTCTTGGAGGAAACAAATGTCTGCCAAACGGAGGAGTAATGAGGGGATTCTCTCAGTTAGGAAGAGCACAGCTACAGGGAAAATTTGGAAAGTTTCCTCTCATCTTTGGGAACTTAATTATGTCCTCAATGATCCTTCATCAGAGGATCTCCAAGTGTCTGAGGGACCCCTCAGAAAGTTCCACTGTGGCCTGCTGAGAAGCAGGGTGCCTTTCTGTGTGTAAATAGCACAGCCATCCAAGCTGTGGCACTGGCCTGAAACTCTGAGACGCTGGGGTCTGATTCCCAGCTCCCATGGTGGGTCCCGGGGCAGCAGAGAGGATTCCCAAGTAACCGGTGCTGGTGGTAGGGGGTGGGAGTGTCCGGGAGAGATGCACAGACTGAATCCACCCTCCAGTTAGTTGTGGGCCATGAGTGGGAAGAACATGAAGCAGGAGAGGGGAGACGAGATGGACTTGGCCTTGCAAGTCAGTTGAAGGCTTTGGGCTTTATCCTAAGAGCAGAGGGAAGCTATTAATAGGATTCAGTGTGTATGTCCATCTGCTGGAGGCACAGGTATATGGATATGGGGGTGGCTGTCTTTACTAGATTTCTCTTTGCAACTGTTATTCTGAGAGTCACAAGTGTTCTTAACTTTTCTGTGTCCTTGGACCCTTCTGTCAGTCTGGTGAAACATCTCAAAATGTTGTACTTAGCTGCATAAATTCAAATACTTAGAATTATGGCAGAATCTGTTTATATTATGTCATATGTATACTATAATAACGATACATTTTTCAAAAAATTTTTTTAAAGTATTAGTGATAGAGTAGTATCTATGTCAGAGAAGGCAATGACACCCCACTCCAGTACTCTTGCCTGGAAAAATCCCATGGGCGGAGGAGCCTGGTGGGCTGCAGTCCATGGGGTCGCTAAGAGTCGGACACGGCTGAGCGGCTTCACTTTCACTTTTCACTTTCATGCATTAGAGAAGGAAATGGCAACCCACTCCAGTCCTCTTGCTGGAGAATCCCAGGGACGGGGGAGCCTGGTGGGCTGCCGTCTATGGGGTCGCACAGAGTCGGACACGACTGAAGCGACTTAGTAGTAGTAGCATGTATGCAGCAGCATGCCAGAGTTGCGCGTCACTTTCCAGCTCCGTGTTCAGTGATTTCATGTTGGTAGCTTGAATGTAGCCGTGGTGGGAGTATTTGCATCATGGAAATTGACAAACATTAAATAATCAGAACCCCTGCACCAAGAGCTGGTTATGAAAACAGCACTGCATATATATTATATAATGGGCTTCCCAGGTGGTGTAGTGGTAAAGAATCCACCTGCCAGTGCAGAAGATGTGGGTTTGATCCCTGGGTTAGGAAGATCCCCTGGAGAAGGGAATACCTCCCCACTCCAGTATTCTTGCCTGGAAAATTCCACGGAAAGAGGAGCCTGGTGGGCTGCAGTCCACGGGGTTGCAAAGAGCTGGACATGACTGAACACAGCACACATGCATTATGTAATACATATAGGCATGGATTAAACCTGTGATCAAACCCTGTTATTTAATGCATTAATAAAGAAGTTTACATATAAATTTATTAATGCCTTTAATAACAGGATTTAATCACAGGTTTAATAACTACCATAATTTTGAAGTAGTGATGAGTATAAATTATATTTCAGAATATCAGCAGCAACTGTAATGTGGTATAATATTTCTTTCTATAATTAATGACAAAGTCAGAGTTACAGCTAATACTACTGTGATTTGTTGCCTACATCCATAGTTAAAGGAAATGCTAAATTTCAGTTCAAGATTAACACAAATAAAGATGCATTTTGCCATCTAAAGAACCCCTGAACTACAGTGTCCAGAAAACAAGATAAAGAAGGAGCAAAGAGACCAGCCAGGAGGCTGTCGCATTATTCCCAATGAGCAGTCATGGTGTCTGTTCTCAACAGGAGGAGGAGGCAGAGAGATGTATATGGAATTAGAGATGGTTAATGGGAAACGTCCACAAAAACTAGGACTGTGTTGATATAGAGTGTGGGAGGTGTCAAGAGTGACTCCTAGGGTTTTGGCTTATAATGATGGATTTACTGAAGATGGGATGTCAGAAAGGGTCCCTGGATTTGGACTAAAGCCAAACTCTGAGGGACGATGACCTTGAGTTTGGTTTGGGATGTGTTGAGTCTGCGATCTCTCGCAAGTATCCCCATGAAAACACTAAACAGACAGTGGGGTTAAGTATCTGGATCAGAGGTGTGCATAGGTTCTACTATCAGTCTTGCGGGGAGACCAGAATAGGGAGAACTTGTTCCTTGGTGGAGAAGCAAGCTGCATAGAAATGTGCCAACCTTTCAGTAACTCTTTACACTGCCTCTCCTACCTTATCCTCTCTTAAAAATCATGTTGCAAACAGATTGCCTTTAGGAGCTGGTGTAATGGCCCCACTTCGATAGAATTCTACTCAAAGAGAGGAACTACCTTCCTAGTTCCTGCAGAGTTACCTTGCTGGACTGAATCCACAGGAGAGGCCAGGGCAGTAGATATATATTAGGAAGTCAGTAGGATATGTATAATAATTGTAGCGTCTGTCCTATTTGAAACTGCCCCGAGATAATTGAGTGAGTAGAGTGGCAAGGACTGAATGAGAAGAGTGGTGATCAGTAACCTTAAGGATATCCAAGTTCAGTGGCTAGCAGAGGCAGACAAACCCATGAATGAGGCTAAGGAGGATCAGCTACTGAGATGGGGGAAGCCCATCTCAGTAAGGAGGTGGAGAAGATAAGAGGAGATGGTGCTTCAATAGGAAGCCGGGAGACAGCTAAACAGAAGGCTGAAAGAGAAGACCGAAAGCTCTTTGTTGGATCTAGTGATAACAGAGGGTGTTCATGGTCTGGGATCTGTGTGCTGGAATACGGAGATGAAAGTAATTTGAGAGGAGGGGAAATAATCACTTTTTTTAGCAGAGAGTTGAATGAATGAACAGAGATGATTGAATGAATGATGCAACTGTCTTTAATGATACTTATGTATTGCCTCCTGTCTTAAAGAGGAGTCCTCAGTGGCTCTAGAATGCAGAGTAATTTGCTCCAGGTCTTGCACTTGTGGAAGGCCGACTGAAGCATCCTGGAGAGGATGTAGGTCCCTTTGTCTTAGAAGCACCTGCTGTTGGCTTGGGGCATTGAGTTCTGAAGGGCTTCATACACCTGTGGACGTGTAGGTGGACATGTTCTGAGGTGAGTTGGAAACTGAGCTGCTTTGCTAATGTTTCCTGAGTGAGTTTTGAAATTGGGGTTGGAAGGGGCATTGTCTAGGCAGATTGGATTTAAGGGCTCTGGGTGGTTGAAAACTAAGGGCACCATCCTTAGAGGGGGCTTTCCTGGTGGCTCAGATGGTAAAGCATCTGCCTGCAATGTGGGAGACCCGGGTTTGATACCTGGGTCAGGAAAACCCCCTGGAGAAGGAAATGGCAAGTCACTCCAGTACTCTTGCCTAGAGAATTCCATGGACGGAGGAGTATGGTAGGCTACAGCCCATGGGGTCACAAAGAATCGGACATGACTGAGTGACTTCCCCTTTATCCTTAAGGGAGGGATCCATGGTGAGGATGGGTTTGGGGCTTCAGAGCCGTATGTTCCTTCCTCTTTCTGGGATCAGAGCTAAAATATCTCTGGTTTTCCAATCCTTGCTTTTGACCCCTGCATCCAGCTGGGGTTGCAAGGCTCTCAAGACTCAGGTACTAAAACTTATTGACTGATGTGGACTCTTCTACGCATCAAAGGGCTCAGTAATGGTGTTAGCTGGCGGACTCTTTTTAAATGCAGAAAGTGCTTCTCTGTAGACAGCATGCTGAGATACCTGGAGTTAAGATAAAAGGCTTCAAAGAGGCAGCAGTCTCCTGGAGGCTGCCTGTGGCCACTAACCTTGCTGCTTTGGCCACACTGATCCCAGACAGCCAGGGCCAGCCTTTACCTGTCTCTTTCCATCACCATGGATACTGTGAGCCCCAGATTTCTAAGTCTTCACTACTGAAACAAAGTGAAACAAAACTTTCTGAAGTTAGACTGCCCAGTGCTGCTCCACCTGTAACCCCTGCCACCTGTGTCATTTTGGAAAAGAGATCTTGAAGTTCAGTCTATCTTGGTTTTAGATATCAGCTCTTCTCTAATTGACTGTGGGACCTTAAACAAATCTCTTGTCCTCTCTAAGAGTCAGTTTATGATCTATGCAATAGGGATAACCTTGCCTGTCTTGTAGGACCATTGTAGAGACCCATCCATTCAACGCATACCTGAGTGCCTGTACAAATACTGATTAACTGCACAAAGCAAGCATGACCCCCACCCTCAATAAGCCTCAGTGAAAGTGTGCATATGCCAAAGTGCCGGGCCCAGGCAGCACATGTAAGAAGCGTCTCATTCATTTCTTTTCTTGTCCCTTATGCTCCAGGCTTAGCCAAAAATGCCTCTTTGTGCACAGTGGAGTACTTGGAGGCATTGCACAATTAGCAGATCGTTCTGCAGGGTGTAAGGGTGGCAATGCAGTAAGAACTTGGGAGTAGAGTAGAGTTAGGGTCAAAGGCCCTAGAGGACAGAACGTTAGCCTCCTTGTCACAGATCCTCCTGTTATTGGCCGTAGGAGCAGGGACAGTATACCTGCCCCTTGCTCCAGGCCTCAGTTTCCACACCTGCACAATGGACACAATAATGCCATGTACTTCTGAGGGCTGTTCCCAGGACTAGACGAGCTAGTATGTATTAAGTGCTTTGAACAATGCCCGGAACTTGGAAAGTGTTTGATAAATGTTAGGCATTATTTCCATTTTCAGAAACAAGCCGCTCCCATCAAAGCCTGCCAATCTCGAATAGAAATTGAGTGGAAAGAGTGATGAGTTGAAATTCTGTACCAGACTCCCCCTGCCCCCACTGCCCCTTTCAAATGCTGTCCCGTTCATAGTCTCTCTCCTTTTCCAATCCTGCTCTCATATGTGGATCTCCCACTGTGAAAAGCAGTGTCCCTAATGGTAGAATATCATTTTCCAGTTCTATTTGTTGATCACCATTATACTGTGGGGTCTCAACAGCTTTAATTACAATAATTTGAGTTTCTTCAAAGCATTATATTTCAGAGTTCACGGATGCTTTTAATTTAATTATGTGCAGTTTAACACCACAGATGACTGTGGGGAAAAGGGAAAATGCTGCTCTTTCTGAACACAAGATACGTGTTTAGGGCTGATAAAATACATTACTGTGTTTTGTTTCAGAATAAAAAGGAGCACATTACAAAGTATGTGACAGTAAGTCGATGCTGGGATTCTTGGTCTGGGGCGTTGTGAACAGAGGCAGGCTTGATTCTGGGTAAGGGAGGGAGCCTTGTGTATCTGAGCATTCACAGGAGGTTATTGTAGAGAGATACAGAAAGACAGAAGGTGAGGTTCAAAAGTTAGAGGAAGATTGTGTTTAGACATTTCTGTCGTCATCACAATCATCGCCATCACCACTCCTCCTACTGAATACCTGCTGACCCTCGGCAGGAACCGGATCATAGTCCTTGCACTCCAGAAACTCAAAGTCTGCAAAGGAGACAATTAAAGAACACCATCATCGATGCTACCAGTGGAGTGAACATAGATTTCAGGGAGTTTTGTGGTGGGAGAGAAACTCAACAGGAGAGCAGATAAGGGAGACCTCCTGGAAGATGAGACGTCTAAGCTTTAACAGACTTGTGAGGCTGATAGAAATCAGCCAAGGGAACTGATAAGAGTAAAGCTACGTTTTGCTGCTAAGAGAATCCTGAAATTCCCTTCTGTAGCTTGTCTTGCCTCTCCTTTCACTTCTCTCTACACTCCACCAACACTACAATGGGGACCAGTTCCTTTTCCTGACTACACCTCTGAACTTGGAGGTTTCCTCTCATCACTTATGATCTTGCCCTGCTTCCAGCACCATCCAGGTACACCCCTTCCTGCCCTCGCTATATTGACAAACAGCTCTTTTCAGCTCCACTGTTTTCACTTTCTTTAGGAATATTGTGTGTTAGTTGTCCGACTCTGTGTGACTCTGTGAACTATAGCCCACCAGGCTCCTCTGTCCAAGGGATTTTCCAGGCAAGAATCCTGCAGTGGTTGCCATTCCCTTCTCTAAGGCATCTCTCCAACCCAGGGATCGAACCCAGGCCTCCTGCGTTGCAGTCAGATTCTTTATCATCTGATATATTTCTACAATATCCATTAGTCCAGTGCATGCAGCCCAGGGAAACCTACGTGCTGGGCCTCACTGCCTCTATGCAGACGGAATGATTATTGTGTGTTAGTTGTCCGACTCTGTGTGACTCTGTGAACTATAGCCCACCAGGCTCCTCTGTCCAAGGGATTTTCCAGGCAAGAATCCTGCAGTGGGTTGCCATTCCCTTCTCTAAGGCATCTCTCCAACCCAGGGATCGAACCCAGGCCTCCTGCGTTGCAGTCAGATTCTTTACCATCTGATATATTTCTACAATATCCATTAGTCCAGTGCATGCAGCCCAGGGAAACCTACGTGCTGGGCCTCACTGCCTCTATGCAGATGGAATGATGACTGTTAACAGTTATGTTATATATAACATACAGTTATATATAAGTGCATGAGCACACACATATATGAATTCTCACATATAGTTACATACAATACATGTGTGCAAATATACATGAAGATACACACATGCAGGTCTATGTTTATATGTACGCACGCATACACACATACATGATATGCACACACCTTAGTTACATACGAATGCATACACAGACACAAGCACACATGCATGCAGTGTATACATTTATATATAAACATGTGGATATTCACATACATGAAGAGAGATGGACATACGTGTTTATATATGAACGCTTGTAAACACAAATGCATGTATAGGGTGACATGTGAGTATATATATTATGGGCATGTGGATATTTCAGAAAGCACAATTCTACCAGCAGCTTTCATCCAGTCTCCCTCTTTGTCTACCCCATAACTCTGCTGTGCATGTGGCTTAGAGGGGGAATCTGAGGCTCCAGAAGTTTAATTTTCTTGGCCACATTCAAGCAGCTGATAAGTTATAAAACTGACATCCAAACAAAGGACTGAGAGACAGGAAAGCCCATTCCATTCCAGTACATTAATAGGAAGAGGGCAAAAGCAAAAAAAAAAAAAAGTGAACTATATATCTGGTCCTTGAGCTACTCTTAGAAAATACACATGGAGAAATTATTAGGGCATAATGTGGGATAATTTCCATAAAAAAAGAAACAAAAAACTGTATGGGAGCATAAAAGAGAGAATGGCATGTGAATTGACTCTAGAAGGATGAGAAGTTTGCCAGAAAGGGGTGGGGGAGCTAAAGATTTTGCATTTCTCTTAAAGTTGATAGTGTTATTGCAACAGGATAGTCATTGTTGTCCTTTAGGGTGTGCTTCAAATGTCCGCAACACTTTTGCCCAAAGGGGGCGTTTTACCCCTTTGGCAGTGGTGACACCTCAGACCTGGCTTACAGGCATCTTTCAGCTGCATGCAAGTGGTCTTGGGCAAGTCTCCAAAGACGGCTCTCTCGGCAACGCATCTGCATAGTCATACGTCTGCATGCAGAAAACAGGTCTGCTGTTAGGGGTGTCATAAGTTTGAACAAGAAGCAAAACATGGTGAAGATGGAATGAGTTAACGCATTTATACAGCATTACCAGAGGCAGAACCTGCTCCCCTCTGAGCACTTTTTGAGGATCTGTAATCACAAACCACTGCTTTGCTGGGAGGTGCTGTTGAAGACTGTGTGGGTATTTTTTCAGTAAAACCATTGAGCATGTGTGATTGATTCTATTTATTCAACACTGAGTAAGACAAAGTTGAGTTTTATAAGAGAGAGGAAGAAAGGCATATTCTACACACAAACTGGATAGGTTTCATTGTTTAGGGTGTTATTATAATGGCATGTGAATTGACTCTAGAAGGATGAGAAGTTTGCCAGAAAGGGGTGGGGGAGCTAAAGATTTTGCATTTCTCTCAAAGTTGATAGTGTTATTGCAACAGGATAGTCATTGTTGTCCTTAAGGGTGTGCTTCAAATGTCCGCAACACTTTTGCCCAAAGGGGGCGTTTTACCCCTTTGGCAGTGGTGACACCTCAGCCCTGGCTTACAGGCATCTTTCAGCTGCATGCAAGTGGTCTTGGGCAAGTCTCCAAAGACGGCTCTCTCGGCAACTGCATCTGCATAGTCATACGTCTGCATGCAGAAAACAGGTCTGCTGTTAGGGGTGTCATAAGTTTGAACAAGAAGCAAAACATGGTGAAGATGGAATGAGTTAACGCATTTATACAGCATTACCAGAGGCAGAACCTGCTCCCCTCTGAGCACTTTTTGAGGATCTGTAATCACAAACCACTGCTTTGCTGGGAGGTGCTGTTGAAGACTGTGTGGGTATTTTTTCAGTAAAACCATTGAGCATGTGTGATTGATTCTATTTATTCAACACTGAGTAAGACAAAGTTGAGTTTTATAAGAGAGAGGAAGAAAGGCATATTCTACACACAAACTGGATAGGTTTCATTGTTTAGGGTGTTATTATTGCCCTCAAATTTTCCTTCCTCTGTCAGTATGTCTTGAGTACCCTTGATGGACTAAGCACTCTTGAGGCCCTTGGAATATGTCGCTGAACAAAAAGGTCAAAGATTTCTATGCTTGTAACCCTGACATTCTAGCAGAAGAGACAAATACTACAAATGATAAGAAAGTAAATTACACAGTATTTTCAAAGGTGACAAGTGCCATGGGAATGACCTAAGGAGAGCAGAGTGAGGGGGCTAGGGTGCCGGAGTAGCGTGCAGAGCAGCTTGCTGGTGTTAAAAATGATCTGAGAGACTGTCAGAGTAATAGCAGCAAAGGTAGAGGAGGGCGCCGCAGAGAGACAAGCCGGAAGTCCCCCAGCTCCCCTAGGTGCTCGAGAAAGAACCGTGTCTGCTGGCGAGGGACAAGGGGAGGATTAAATCAGATGCTGATGGGAATATCATTGGTTTATGCTTCCTCATTAAAATGACAGGAGCTGCACCACCTCCAAGGATTTGAAATAGCCCACAGTGTGTGTAAAGCAGCAAGCACAGGGCCTGTTCCGTGCTGAGTGTTCAGCACATACACAAACCTGTAATCAAAAACACAATGAAGAGCTCAGATGCTGCACAGTGCTTGAGGCGCTGTTCCAAATGCGTCACGGATATTAGCACATTTAACCCTCATAGCCCTGTGAGGCAGGAGCTACTTTACACCCATTTTACAGCTCATGAAACTGAGGCACAGTCTTATAACTAGTTCATGCTAGAGGCAGGATTTGAACCCAGGTATCCTGCTTCTGGAACTGCACTGCAGTTATTCCCAGGGCCACCCATTCAACGGATACTTGATCGTCTACTGTACGACAGGTCTGTGATAGGAACTGAGGATATGAACAAGATAGACAGGGTCCTTTTCCAAAGACATGTGAGGAAATGTGAGACTTGCATTTTCTCTACCTGAGTGATTTGGGTCTGAAGAGACATTCTTTAATAAGGATGATGCCCCAGATTTTCTGAGTGTGACCCTGCGTGTAAGTATTCCACCCTTTAATGGCCGTGAGCACCGATGTTGGCTACAGCTATACAGTAGGTTGTCTTTACTCATGTGAAGAAGCCTGCCCTTTCCTTGTGCAGTCTTTCCCAGTAAGGCCCTGCGACCTGCCTCTACCGATGCCTTGTGACTTTTAGACCATGATCTCCTCATTAAATAAAGTCATCAATTACAGCAGAAACAATCATTATTGGCAAGCTGGCAACTGGCTGCTGTCAGGGAGAAATGGGCTCCCATGGAAGGTTGCAAACTGATGACTATTTAATCCTTGAACTCCGACAGCAACAGTGTGAGTTGAAGGTCTGTAATGCGTTCACAGTTCTCACCTGACATTTTCCTCACATCATTATTTGTCTGGTTTTACTTTCAAATTCCCCATAGGATCATTGACATGAAATTCTGAGGGGAAATTTGAAACATTAATGACTATTTAAAGCAAATGAGTAAGTGTCCTTTCCAAAAGGAAATTACCTTTATGGTGCTAGCATAAGGCTATTTTTAAAATTTATACTAATGAGGAGGCAACGCAAGGTAGATGACTGAATTTCCCATGCTTGGAGTTGGTCTGTGTGAATCTGGCCTGGGGAGGGCTCTGTGTGGCCTCCAAGCAGGTTCTCAGTGCAAGCCCACCCCTCCACATTTCTCCTTTCCATCACTGTTTGTCAAGAGCCCGATGAGTGGTGGGTGCAGGGCTGATGCTGGACTCGCAGCACGGAGGACAGTCACAGAGCTTGCTGTCTGGGAAGGAAGAAAGGCTTTCACCTGACAATACTGCTCCTAGAACATAAATAAATAAACCAAGAACGTAAAGTGAAAGTCACTCAGTCATGTGCGATTCTTTGTGACCCCAAGGACTATATAGTCCATGGGATTCTCTAGGCCAGAATACTAAGGTGGGAGGAGGGGGTAGCCTTTCCCTTCTCCAAGGGATCTTCCCAACCCAAGGATTGAATCCAGGTCTTCCACATTGCAGGCAGATTCTTTACCAGCTGAGCCACAGGGGAGCCCAAGAATACTGGAGTGGGAGCCTATCGCTCCTCCAGCGGATCTTCCTAACTCAAGAATCGAACCAAGGTCTCCTGCATTGCAGGCAGATTCTTTACCAACTGAGCTATCAGGGAAGCCCATGAGAACATAAATAAATACCCTAAAAGTGCTAGAACAATATTCTGTGGCCTTGAATAACAGAGGACTTTGATCCTGTTTGGGGTTGTGGTTCCCATTTCAGGAGAAGGGAAAAACCAGTGTTCCAGTGAGTGTATGTTCCCTTCACACCATCTGTGTCCCCTCATCCTAGACTTCACAGCTCCTGTGACATGAGAATCACGCTTCCCACTGAGCTGGGTCCCACTCACAGGAAACAAGCTGCTTTCTTTGGTGAAATCTGTAGTTAATGTGCAGTGAGTGTGTACTGTGTAACAGGCGCTGGTGCAGGGGCTTTACATGTATTAGCCCATTTGATGTTCTAGAGACATTATCCTTGCCATATTAGAAAAAGTGACAGTGACATTCATCAAAAGAGGAGCCAGGTTATTTATTACTGCAATATTTGAAAATAAGAAAACAAAATTTGAAGCATCCTGAGTGTTTATCAAAAGCGCACTGGTTAAATAAACAATGGGACTCCTGCACAGAGGAGTGCTATGCAGCTCTGAAAAGGAGTGAGAGGTATGGCTATAGACTATTTTGGAACAACCTCCAGATGCACTCTTTAGGGGAAAAAAGTAAGATGAAGAAAAGTGTGCTACTGTCTATAGAAGGAAATAGAACCAGATTTGTATACAAATTTACTTTTTTTTTTTAGAAAAGATAGAATAAACTAATAATTTTTTAGAAAAGTTTACTGTTCCAGTTTTCTATTATCATTGTTTAGTTGCTAAGTGATGTCTGATGTTTTGCAAGCCCATGGACTGTAGCTTGCCGGGCTCCTCTGTCCATGGGATTCTCCAGATAAGAACAGTGGAGCGGGCTGCCACTTCCTTCTCCAGGGGATCTTCCTGACCCAGGGATCAAACCTGGGGCTCCTCTATTGGCTGTCTCAGCTGCGGGGTCTCCTTCAGGCTTGCAGTGAGCAGCTGAGGCTGGGATCATCTGGATCCCTTAGAAGGTTGCCTACTCGCACATCCTGGTGAGGAGTGGGAGACGCCATCAGCTGGGGGTGGGTGGGGCTGGAAGAGCTCGGGCTCCCTGGGGGCGTCTCTCTCTCTGTCTGTGGTCTCTCCGGCCTGGAGGCTTCTGGGTAGCTGGTGTGACAGTGCACTCAGGGCGCCAGCGGCATCTCTCCTGAGAGTGCAGCAGGTCAGGCTGGACTGCGGTTTATGGCTCGTCTCACACGTCACACAGCATCACTGTTGCCACGTTGCACCTGCTGAGATGGCTCCCGAGTCCGCCTAGCTTCAAGTGAGTGAGGGGAGAGCAGCCTTCATCTCTTAGGGAGGACGCGGAAAGGTCTGGAAGAGCGCGGACAACAAAACACTGCTGTGGCAGTATTCTGGGAAATATAATCTAGACAGTTCCCTAAAGTGAGAAGTATGAAATAAGGGGCGGGTGGGGAATGGGCTTTTCAAAGTAAACTTGCTTCATAAATTAGAAAATGAAACTAGATGACAAGGCCGTTATAAAACTCAAAGCTCGGAGAGACGGCTGAACCTAACTAAATGTGTACTCAGGTAATGGCCCTGACCCCCAGAGCGGAACTGTCCCGGGACTTTAAACACAGTAATCTGACTGCATCCATCAGCGGGTACACTTTAAAGGAGATTTTAATAAAACCAACAAGGAAAATCTTAACTATTTTCAGCTGGAAGTAGTTTGGTATTGTTACTGCTATTGTGTGCACCAAGAAATAAAAACAAAAATTGAGTAATAATTATGTCAGTTTTCAGAAAAGCTAAGATTTTAAGATGTGGGAGGAAGAAAATATACAGATGTAAGATCAATGAGGTTAATTAAAATACATTAGAGCCCAGAATTGGAAGTAGCATTATCAATATAAATTCATTATACATTTGATCTTAAAAATTCACATATTCTGTCTCTGTTAATAAGACTTGGAAATACTGACCAACCAGTAGCAATGAGTTTCCTTAGCAAAGAGACTTTAATCTCTAATTACCATTTCCCAGCAAATGTAGCCAAGCTTCCTTGGGAAGTAGTTGAGTTCATGTCTGAAGCAGGAAAAGTACCAGACAAACCTGTAAAATCTTGTCACATGGAAGAATAAGGAAGTTATCTGATGCTCTTAGGGTCATGCCATTTAGAGACACCAACAGAAACAGTCCACAGATGAGACAATTTGAGCATCAAAACAAGATTAGTAATTTCAATGGGTTGAAATTCACAAGTACATAATGAAAGGGAAAACTCAAAATGACTTATTGGTCACCTTTCAAAGATGACAGAATCCAGTTATTATTTCAGAAACTGGTAAATGAAGGGAAATAAGTGACTACTTACCCTGTTAAATGGAGTTTCTTTTTACAGCTAATAAAAGAAGAAATGATAGAACAGCATGAATTGTCAACCCTAGCTTAAAGAGCAGCTCTGGGCAATTGCCATCGTTGGTTGCTAATGTAATAAAAAAGGGAGACCAGTTGACATTTTGATTTAAATCTATGCCACCACCTATGAAGTGGTCTGGTGCCAAAACTGTTGAACCTGAATCTGATCAAGCCTCCAGGACAGAGCCAGCTACTCAGGAAACACAGTGGTCAGTGCACATGCTCAGTGGCACCCCTGGAATGGGTGCCAGGCAAACTGCACTGTGAAAGCAAGCCGGATTATGAATGGGGGCTCTGTGAATTAGAATCATGGAAGAGATGCATCAATTAACCATGTTTTTTTGTTTCAATTTGAATCCTACTTAAAAAACAAGCTATTAAAAATTGTAAGATATTTAGAAAAATTTGAACACAGACTGGATATTTAGTGACATTTAGAGACTCTTGTTATTTTTGTTCATGTGCAGTAATGCATCATGCTTATGTTACAGAAAAGGGGCTTCTATCTTTCACAGACACATTATAAATATTTACAAATGAATAGTATGATATCTGGAACTTTCTTCAAGACCAGCTGGGGAAGTGGAAGACGTTCATTTGAACCAAGGGAAGCTATGAGATCCGGTGATGGGTATGGAGAAGTTCATTATGTGATTCTTTCCACTTTGCTGCTGCTTTCAAATTTTCAATATGAAAACATAGCAAAAAAAAAAAAGACAGAAAAAGGGCTTTGATTTCAAAAGGCTCTCATCTATGATTTTCATCAGTAAACATCAGAAAATGGTCAGACAGCATGGGTGGGTCTTCCCTTACCAGCTAGAGAAGTGAAGGGCACCCTACTCTTCATCCCCCATCCATGACCCTATTTTCACAACCAGGACTCAGCAGGAAGATGTCAGGAGTTGAGTTTGTGTTGTGCCATCCTTAAATAATGCCTCACTTTCTGGGGACAAAGCAACTTGTATATATTCTTGGTGCTTCAGAAACCAAATTATAAGAAACCTTCTCCTTAGCTAAAAAGTGTTTTTGATCCAATTTTGAATTTGGTGAATAGTGAGGACTAAAATCACCTCATCCAGTTTCTCCTAGATCTAAACAATATTAACAAATATTTTCAAGATGCATTGTCTGCTAAGGGAGAGGCGATTTTGATTCTGAATTACTTTGCTATAAATAGCCACATGAGAGTCAGATGAAGACCTGAGAGCAGAGGGTTACTTTTGCATGAAATCAGACTGTTTGAGAGCCGCAGTGTCTCCTATGTGGCAGGAGGGTTAAATCATCCAAGTTGAACTTCTGATTTTAATAATGAATGGGGACAAGGATATAAAATGGTCCCGTGGTTTTTATTTTCTACATACAATCTCAAATTCAATTGCAACCTAGAAGCATGGATAAAATTTAGACATATTAGTAATTTTAAATTGTTCAATGCTGCACATGATCAGACCTCAGTCATTTTTAAAATAGGTGTTCCTATTATGTGTGTGTGTGTGTGTGTGTGTGTGTGTGTGTGTATACACACACACACATATAAAATCCTCCAGAAGTTAAATTACCTCTCTTGTCTCAGGAATAGAATCCCAATAACTTCCAGATTGAAGCATTTATAGGAGAAAAAAAAAAGGTGAAGTGCCCCAGTAATTTTATTGCTTTATACAATGAAAAGTGCTTGTAAATTACTGAATGCGGCAATTTGTTCCATAAGCTTTTTTTTTGGTTTGTAAGTAACTTGGTGGATTTGCTGGTAAAACACTTTGGCAGGTACCATAGACAATTTAAGGATCAAGCATATACACCTAGATATGATTGAAATGTGGCATAGGCAGATATTGACCATGGAGAAGTTAGGTGAGTTTTTAAGTTTCAATAGCTGGAGATGCTGAGAAGGACTGTAGCTGGCTCTCAGGGGACTAGGAAAGGTACTAAGAATGCAAAATTGAGGTAATTACAGAAAGATGTTGGGATGAATCATCAAGCCCCTGGCATGTTCTGCTTACCCTCTGCCTGTTAATAAAGTCAGGGTTATTTCTGTCTGCAGACACGCTTGGCTCATATCGTACTCAGGCCACACAGCCTCAGCCTTACTCTGCTGGTGCTAATTTTAATAATAATGTTAACTTAGTACAATATGCTTGTTGGGCTTTCAGGAGGGTGCATAGAGTCTCCGTTTCTAACTGTCCAGGCAGTAGTGCTTTCATCATCTTGCGAACTTCTTTCTGTTAGGGTGTCTTCCTCTTTACTGTTTTAGATAAGAATTTATTGTTTTGCCACAAGCAGGTTTTGATTACTGGTTCCAGAGACAGCTTCAGTCTTCAGGGATTCAAAGGGGTCCATCAGGGGTCTGCTAACCAGTGAGCAAGGGAGATGGGGGCAGGAGTTCGACCAGTGAGCCCTAGAAAATGATTGGGAAGAAGCCACAAGATGTCTTCATGATGTAAGCCAAGTCCTGTGCTGTGAGGGTGGTTAGAGAAGTGGGTCCTCCTCTTCTTAGAAGGTACTGCAGACTCAAGGTAATTGGGAGACAGAGCTTGGCTAGCCTTCTCTGGGCAGTATCTGAACGCTTGTCTTTGGCTTCACAAAGCAGCCCCCACTGTAGGGAAACTGGGGCAAGACATGGCATCTCTGGGGAGGGCAGGTCTCAAAACTGCTTTAAAAAGAGCTTCAGCACTGATTCCCTTCTTACTCCACGGGAATAGGGCAGATATTGGTTGGGTTGTTTGAACACATCAATAACAATTATGGGGGGAAATAATTGTGAGAGTTTATGGTGCAGGGATGGTCAAGTGGGATGTGAGTGTGGCATGGGGCCAGAGCCTCCTGATTGCTGATGATCATGTTGTCTCCCTGATGGAGATAGGAGACTCGACCTTAAGAGGTGAGAGACCAACCATCCCAGTTTGTCCAAGACCAGTGCTGCCCACTCCTAGTGCTGAAATTTCTGCCTCCTGGGAACCTTTCTGTCCTGGGCAGAGACAGCTGGCCATCTGTCTTGAGAGGCTAGAGGGTGCATTTCCAGATGAGTTTACAGTCTGGTAGTCTAGCTCGGCTGTATGAGCTGAGAAAAATTTCCACTAGGATAGACTTTCAGTACTATCCCAACTGTTTCTGGAGCTTCTTCTAGGAAGACAGTTCAGGAGTTTGAGAGGAAGCTTGGTCCCCAACATCTGCTCCCTCCATGGTAATTCCTTCTTGTATCTGATCCATGGATGAGGCTTTTACATAAAGCTTCACGGATCAGACACTTCCACAGTGAACACAAAGTTGGAATTTTTAGGCTAGCGTGATGGGCTTTAGACAAAGGTTGGGACAAGGGATTTATGGATATGTGACAACATATTGTCCATAAGTAAGGATGGTGCATGGAAAGCCATGAGCAAAGGTGGGGAGAATCCAGCCAGGTCATTCCGGGGCTTGGCAGGATACATGTATGTGTGCACTGGAGAGAACCTGAGAAGGCATGCCAGTGAGGAACCAGTCTTTTGACCTAATTTCCTTTTCATCCCCTGCCCTAAAGTTCTTCTCTGTGAAGATCTAGAAGAAGAACATCACCTGACTGGGGTGATAGATATGGAAATACGCACTTGGGGAGCCCCACCTGCCTCCCTGTTAAACCCTCTGTGCATTCTTGGGTTCAGAACACCTTCCAAGCAGGAGGGCCAGAATTTCATGTGCCTTCATCCTCCTGCTTTCGCTGCTACCCAGGAGGAAATAATTTGATTTGGTGCTGCAGAGGGTAAGGCAGGAAAATGCAGTAGGAAGCCAGAGAAAATCAGCACGAAAATTACTAAAAGGGGGTAAAAATATTCAACTGACTTTATATTTCCTACAACAGGAGCTAATGAAATGCTGTTCCTTCTTACACAGCTGTATTCGGTTTGTTCTACATTGTTTAGTATGTAAAAGGATTTGGCTTTGTGTTACAGAACTAATTGCTTACTAGATATTACATGGATATCAAAATACTTTATAAATATTAATTAATCTCCACCTAATTCCCTGGCAAGCACAAATAACCAGTGGCATACTTATTGAGTGTGTAAGCAATAATCTGACTTGTTTTCTCTGTAGAACCTTTCTCATCATCTCCACGTGTCAGAGTCCTTCATCTCCTTTGAGGGTTATATCCTATGCCACTTCCGTAATAGTCACTAGGAAAGTAATAATAAAGATGATGTTAAGAGTAACCAGCGTTATGCTGTGGAGTAATCATCTCATAGATATCTCATTTAATCCCCATAACAATCTTATAAGAAAAATGTTACGATCATATTTTTTTTTTCCAAAAGAGAAAACAAAGTTTCTGAGAGCTGGTTGGTGGCAGGACTGGGATTTGCACCCTGCTCTGCACGTAAAGCTAATGAGAGCCACTATACAGCGGCTTTTTAGAGTCTCACTATGGAAACACACCTGGCCTTGTACCCACTGACTCTTTCATTCATTCATACACTCCAAAGTCTCCATCTGAATGCTAGCTCCATGAGGGACACCACACTAGGTTTTGTTATGCACACAGCATGCTGAGTCTTGAACAGTGATCCTGGAAGTCAGCATCTTTTTTCCCTCGCTAACCCTTGGAGTCCCCAGGAGCAGCGAGCAGTGTTGTTAGTATCAGGCACAGTGCCTGGCACAGTGAATGTTCTAGCGCAAGTGGGGAGTGACACAGCAGAAGGGAGGAAAGGAACTAGTTTCATTTGCTTGTAAGCTGGCAAGGGTTGGGAGTACTAAGAAGATGAGAGAACACACTCTCTCATCTTCCCTAATGCTGTTTACACACACACACACACACACACACACACACACATGTATAGCTGTGTATTTCTTCGGTGTCCTGGCAGGATCTTTCTAGCTTGACACTCCATGAGGGCAGAGACTGTATCTATTTCTCTTGGCACCACAAATCTACTGCATAGCATAGCAACTGGCACGTAGTATTAGTCGCTCAGTCATGTCCGACCCTTTGCTGACCCCATGGACTGTATGTAGCCCTCCAGGCTCCTCTGTCCATGGAATTCTCCAGGCAGGAATACTGGAGTGCGTTGCCATTCTCTCCTCCAGGGGATCTTTCTGACCCAGGGATTGAACCTGGGTCTCCTGCATTACAGGGGGATATTTACCATCTGAGCCACCAGGGAAGCCCCACCTGGCACATAAATATTTGCTGATTAATTTGTGAATCATTCCATGCATGGAGGAGGGCCAGTTACAATGATAGTAAGTGCATGTTATAATGGCCATAGAAATATTCTCTGTCCCAAGCATAATCTGGCTTTTTACAGGAATGCACATAATTTTTATGTGGCAACGTGGGTGGGCCAGTGAAGGAAAAATACCAATATATTGCCCCATTAATATACTGCATAAAAAATGGACATGTGTTATATGTAATGGGCCTGGCATACAGAAGGTACTTAACAAATCTTCCTTGGGGGTGAAACTGAGCCACATCTTGTGACCCAGTTCCCCTTTTGCTCTCCTTTACTGTCCAGAGCCTAGCTTCTCAAAGTGTGGTCCAGGCACTAGCAACATCAGCATCACTCGGGGGGCTTGTCAGAAATGCAGGTTCTCAGAAACCCAACCCAGACCTTCGAAATCAGAATCTGCCTCTTCACAAATCCCCAGGTCATCTGCACTCACAATGTTGATCTGCCTTAGTCTAGGGGTTTCTCTGCAGTCAGTGATTGTGATCTACAAATTGGCAAATTTCAGGAATCTCAGTTGAACTCACACATGTATCTTGAGCTAGGTTAACATCAAGTTTCTCTTCCTTGAGCCAGAATTCTATGATCTCAGCTTGGTTGGTTATCTAAGATGCTTCTATCTGACAATTATGTATGTCTTTGATTTTTTTTTAAGTGGCAGGGTAGGGAGGCCCTGGGAAATGAAGTAATTATTGCTTAATAACTTCAGTTTCCTTGGAAGACCCAAATTTTTCTAAGGATGAGAAGCATCAGGAGGAAACAACCCAAACAGCAACACAAAGGTTTCCTGATGATGAAAGGCCTGAGGAGCCCAGCTGTGGGTCATGCCACCCCAAGGAAACCACTCACAGAATAAACACAAGAGAAAATAACAGTCACATTCAGGTCATTTCACTTATAAAACAAAAGGCACAAGCGAAAACACATTCTCAGATACCAGTATTTCTGTTGATCCATGTGCTTCTGTGGGGCTTCCATTGTGAAGGCACCCTTCTTAATGATTAATTGAATTTCTCACCTTTTGTTCAAATGCCTTGGCCCCTTGGTTTTTAAATGACATCTAAGGGCAGAAAAGAGCCAGGACTTTGCCAGTGACTTTTCACGATGCAATGACATAGGAACACCCATGCACCTAGGTTCCCTCTGTTAACGGTGAAATTATATCAAGTATGACCTTTTAAAGGAATGAAACCCATTATCACATGGAATGTGGTAGCTATAAAAGATCAACACTTGGAAGCCAAAGCAAAATCCCACATACGATAAATTAATTAGAAGAGAAGTTACACAATACCTAGACCTTCTCTGTGACCCCTCTCTTATAATTACCTCTTCTTTAAAAGTGGAATAGAATCTTTTATGTATGAAGATGTTACTGTTGACCTTAAATGCATTAAGAGTCAAGGAGACATTTTTTTGCATATTGGAAATAAGATTTGATTGCGTGTTTGCAAGTGGCCTGGTGAAATCTCATTAAACTACTGTTTATTTTAATTCCTTATAGATGGCAGAATATTAGCCATAATTATGAACATGAAACCAGCTAGAAAATAAGTTTTGCAATGTGTAGGTTGCATTTCAACCCTAATTAATGCATGGTCTTTCTGACAGTTTTTAAGTGTTTTAGAGCAAATAGACACTTACAGCTTAGGTGTGACTTTCCATCCATCTCCTCTGCCTCCTCTCCCTTCTCATCCTCATTTTCCTCCTTGCCCCCTCTTTTTTTTTTGTTATATCAACATAGTTACGAAAATTCAGATGAAATTAGAAAATGCTGTCTACTAAACTCTCTATAGACTGTGTAAAGACTGCTGTCACTATACACTGTTATAATTATAGATTATAGATTTTATATCATGTGCAAGACTCACAGTGAATATGAATCTAATACTCTTTCAACTACTACCACCACGCAGAAACAAACCAAAAAACAATATGAAATAATTTTGATAACATTGCCATATTACAATAAGCTCACACATCTAGATCAGTCATCACTAAACAATAACTGTATCTCCCAAAACACAAATGGATAGAAAGAAAATGAATTTCTTGATCATCTGCTGAATGGGAATACACATTTGATTGCTCCAAGGGAGATGGGCAGATTTTTGATTCACATGACAACTCCAATTATTTGGCAGAAAATGCTAGGAAACTGTGTTGGGAAGAATTCTGATGTTGGATCGAGCCAACATCATAGAAATGTAGCAATGGGTTAGCATTGTCTGCATGTCCGACTCTGTGCAACCCCATAGACGGCAGCCCATGAGGCTCCCCCATCCCTGGGATTCTCCAGGCAAGAACATTGGAGTGGGTTCCCATTTCCTTCTCCAGTGCATGAAAGTGAAAGGTGAAAGTGAAGTCGCTCAGTCGTGTCCGACTCTTAGCGACCCCATGGACTGCAGCCTACCAGGCTCCTCCGTCCATAGGATTTTCCAGGCAAGAGTACTGGAGAGGGGTGCCATTGCCTTCTTCTTGGGCTGGCCAAAAAGTTCATTGGCGTTTTCAAGTAACATCTAAAAGTTGATGTTATTCAACCCATACATAAGTGATCAATAAATATGACATGTCTGCTACAAAATTCCCATGCTGGAATTAGACTTTCTTATTCCTAAAATGAGTATGTCGTGGTATCACTTGATGATAGCATGCAGAAGGGCAACTGATGTGATAAGCCAATTGACATTACACAGATCTAGCTTCCAGGATATATTTTCTTGGGCTCCAAAATCACTGTGGACAGTGACTGCAGCCTTGAAATTAAAAGATGCTTTCCCCTTGGAAAGAAAGCTATGACAAACCTGGATAGTATATTAAAAGCAGAGACATCACTTTGCCGACAAAGGTCTATATAGTCAAAACTATAGTTTTTCCTGTAGTCGTGTATGGATGTGAGTTGGACCACAAAGAACTGATGATTTTGAATTGTGGTGCTGGAGAAGACACTTGAGAGTCCTTTGGTCTGTTGGAGATCAAACCAGTCAATCCTAAAAGAAATCACCTGAATATTCATTGGAAAGACTGACGCTGAAACTGAAGCACCAACTGGCCACCTGATAGGAAGAGGTGACCATTTGGAAAAGACCCTGATGCTGGGAAACACAGAAGGCAAAAGGAGAAAGGGGTGGCAGAGGATAAGATGGTTCGAGAGCATCATCAACTCAAAGGACTTGAATTTGAGCAAACTCTAGGGGAAAATGGAGGACAGAGAAGCCTGGCATGCTGCAGTCCATGGGGTCACAAAAAGTCAGACATGACTTAGCTACTGAACAACAACAACATCTCCCAGGAGCCTGCTCTAATTTGTACAGCAACCAACATCTCTGACAAATTGACCCTGCAAAATAGTTAACCTGCCCTATCATGCCTGTACCTGGAAAAGAAAATGCCCCCATAGAAGCTGTATAGATAATCAACTGTGCTATGAAGATTTATAACGATCGAGGTCTGCTTGACTTCCTTCAGGCTCCCCTGGTGGCTCAGCAGTAAAGAATCTGCCTGCAGTGCAGGAGACCCAGGTTCAATTCCTGGCTCAGGAAGATCCCCTGGAGTAGGAAATAGCACCCACTCCGGTATTCTTGCCTGGGGAATTCCATGGACAGAGGAGCCTGATGGGCTACAGTCCAGGGGGCCAGCAAAGAGTTGAATAGGACTGAGCAACTAACACTTTCATTGCTTGACTTCAAAATCTATCCTTAATCTAAAAACCCAACAGCCTCTTATTGTATCATTGAGGAAAACAAGCTCCAAACGTATCCCTTAGACCTTCTTTCTCTCAGCCATGCCAGAGCCTTGTGTTGCCTTTGCAATCAATGCAGATGGAAAGTCCCTTCTTTCCATCTCTGTTCTTGTGTTTCCAGGGATCAGCCTGATGCCAACTCAGAAACTTGTTGGGATCTGTCATCCATCCACTCCAATCGCATACTCTCAGGGTTGTGTGAGCCATAGCAAGGAAGCCCCAGCTGTAAGCAGGCTAACAGTACAGGAGCTGCCTAGGAGAGAAAATGGGGTATAGATGTACAGGGGCTTTTCACTGCTGATGCCATTATAATGTGAAAAGATCCTACATGGGATGCTAGAGCAGATGAATAGCAATGCTATTGGCACTTTGTATTTAACAAAATACCTTTCTGAAAAATGTATTACTTTCCTGGTGGGTGGGGAATTGTCTCTGAACCCAATCAGGATTAGTCACTGGTCCGTGACTATCTCATTTTTAATAAATAATAATTTTCTCAATTCAGTGCTAGCCAGCTCATCTGCTTTCAGAAGATAGGATACAACTGCTTTGTGTTCCCTATATTAATAACCTGCAGCACCAGAAGATTAACTCTTGATGCACTGAAAGCAATTTTTGCTACCAGACTTTTGGAGGTCTTTCTTCCCCACCCCCCACCCCCCACCAGGCAGGCTGCTTGCATCTTTCAAATGAATTTAAAGGTCAGTGCTTCCTGCATGAAAAGCAGGGGCCTGCACTAGATGGCTGAGCTACATAATCCTTGGTCATTTATGCTGAAAGAGAAGCAAGAGAGAGATTTTAAAATCACCTGGAGGGCCCAGTCATTTAGCATTCCTTTTGTTTATCATTTTAAGATGACCAAACACAGTATTCAGATTGTCTGACATGACCATGTAACCATAAGATAAACTGTCCCCCTAAAAAATGAGAAAAGGAGACAATAAAAAGGGGCCTTCCTTGGTGACGCCTGGCGATTGAGAAAATGAACTTTGCAGCTCCACGTGCCTAGTGCAGGTCCCATCTTGCCTCTCCAGGCCGACTTAGGACCTCAGGTCCCCATGCACCTGCCATGCGTCTGCTGGCACAGTTGGCTTCACACAAGCGGACTCCTGGGTCCGTGGTGCTGTGTGTAGACGTTTTGAGGAACATTATACTCTAGCACAGAGGTCTGCAAATGGGATCTATAGGCCAAATCCAGTCTGATACCTGTTTGCTTATCAGTTCAAGTTAAGAATGATTTTTACATTATACACAGTTCCATTTTAAATGCTTAAGCATCACACCTACATGATGGCCTCCATTTTGCATCTTGGTTTACAAAACCTAAGATATTTACTGCCCTACCTTTCAAGGAAAAGTTAGCAGAGCCCCTGCTCTGGAGCAGTGCAATAGAAATCTAATCCAAGCCACATCAGTTCAGTTCAGTTCAGTTGCTCAGTCGTGTCTGATTCTTTGCGACCCCATGAATCACAGCACGCCAGGCCTCCCTGTCCATCACCAACTCCCGGAGTTCACTCAGACTCACGTCCACTGAGTCCGTGATGCCATCCAGCCATCTCATCCTCAGTCGTCCCCTTCTCCTCCTGCCCCCAATCCCTCCCAGCATCAGGGTCTTTTCCAATGAGTCAACTCTTCGCATGAGGTGGCCAAAGTATTGGAGTTTCAGCTTTAGCATCAGTCCTTCCAAAGAAATCCCAGGGCTGATCTCCTTCAGAATGGACTGGTTGGATCTCCTTGCAGTCCAAGGGACTCTCAAGAGTCTTCTCCAACACCACAGTTCAAAAGCATCAATTCTTTGGCGCTCAGCTTTCTTCACAGTCCAACTCTCACATCCATACATGACCACAGGAAAAACCATAGCCTGGACTAGACGGACCTTTGTTGGCAAAGTAATGTCTCTGCTTTTGAATATGCTATCTAGGTTGGTCATAACTTTCCTTCCAAGGAGTAAGCGTCTTTTAATTTCATGGCTGCAATCACCATCCACAGTGATTTTGGAGCCCCCCAAAATAAAGTCTGACCCTGTTTCCACTGTTTTCCCATCTATGTGCCATGAAGTGATGGGACCAGATGCCATGATCTTCGTTTTCTGAATGTGGAGCTTTAGCCAACTTTTTCACTCTCCTCTTTCACTTTCATCAAGAGGCTTTTTAGTTCTTCTTCACTTTCTGCCATAAAGGTAGTGTCATCTGCATATCTGAGGTTATTGATATTTCTCCCGGCAATCTTGATTCCAGCTTGTGCTTCTTCCAGCCCAGCATTTCTCATGGTATACTCTGCATATAAGTTCACGCAGATAATTTAAAAATTTCTGGTAGCCACATTAAAAGGAGTAAAAAGAAAGAGATAACATTCGTTGTGATTTATTTTCTTTAACCTGATACATCTAAAGTATGGCATTTCAACATGTAAGCAATAAAGGTTGAAAATGAAGTATTTTGCCCTCTGTTTTCCCACCAAGTCTTTGAAATCCAGTGGGCATTCTGCCCTCACAGCATGGCATATAGGCACATGTGGCTTCTGCATCAGGTCAATTTATGCTCCTTCCAACATTCACAGAAAAAGTGTAGTATAGATTTCTGTTGCTGCTCACTTTTCAAAGCCGCATGGTGCTTGGATTTAAAACCCACAGCTACCCCCACCTTCGGATGCAGGGGCTAAATTGTAAGCTTCACATATGGTCCTCACCGAGCCAATTTTCTGGGGAAAGTCAACTTAGCTGCTATAACCCTCAATGAGACAAAACGTTCCTCTTTTGCCCTTATTCTTGCTCTATCGTATTTTAATCCATTTCCAGTTAGTTGACCCACAGGAATATAACCTAGGATACGGCACTGTGATCTTAGACTGGAGGACCCATTTTGTCATGGCAGTGCTGACCAGTGGCCTCATCACTCTTGGTCTCTAGCTGGAAACTTCCCCGGGCTCGAAGGTCTCAGCTCACACACAGGAGGAGGCTGGGACTGCCTTGCTGTGATGATCAATCTGTATGCACGCTTGCCTCCAGCAAACCAAGGACATTTAATTCTTGCCCAGTGTTTCATCAGCTCGATCAGTCTATGACAATAAAATGAATGTATGTCTTGGTCACACCAGGACGTCTCCCCAGCAAACACCCCGGGAGATCACGCTACAAGCCCCAGAGCCTCTGTACAGCAGAGGCCCATTTACTCGGGCTCTGTTCATCAGAATTCACCACAGTTCACTCCCAGCATGTGTTCCTGCATCTTAGTAAAATGTTCTTCCTCTGTGGCTTCCCAAGGCTTTGAGTGTGGAGTGAGCCTTGTGTATAGAAGGTGCTTCTTTTGCATTTAGTGAAGGAATGAACGTGTGAACAGCAACTTCAGTGGGCTTCGGAAGCCCCCTGGAGGGCTTGTGTGAACACCGATTGCTGTGTCCCATCCCTCCCTCCCCACTGCCCTGCAGTTTCTCACTCAGCGGGTCTGAGGTGGGGCCTGAGAATCTGCATTTATAGCTCCCAGGTAATAGTGCAGCTGCTTGGCCAGAGAGCACACTTCAGGTACCACTGATGTGAGGTTTATCATGGCTTCACTTCCTTTTGATTCTGACTGTTACCTCCTTCCATCTCACTCTTTATGCCTTTAATTGAAATCCTCTGCCTGCAAACCTTCCCAAACAAGTTATCCAGTTCAGAGTTTCTCCCAACTTAAATCTTTCATATTTAATAGAACCATATTCTCTTTCATGTTTACTTTTATTTAAATCAATTTATTATTTGGTACAAATACATCAAGAAAGGACATTATCTTTCATTACCTAAACAGAAAATCAGCATTGCTTACTATAAATAGGAGGCAAACATTAAAGACACAATAATCAAAAAATTTTTTAAACTGTTCATCTCAGTATACTGCCTAAAATTATCTCACATACCACAGTAAGTATATGTAACCCACTTTGAGAAATATTGATGACAAAGGAAGTCAGGCCTAAAGAGGTTTTTTTTTTTTTTTTTTTAAGAATACAAATAAGTTCCAGAGTAATGGAAATAATAGCATCTCAGCATTTCCTGCCGCTGAATTTGAACAGCAGACATCACAATCCATTTTGAGGCCACTGATACTGAGTGTCTATGTTCTACAGGGCCTCAGACTTGACTTAGTAGGAACCTATAGGATTGGCATTTCTGTGTGATAAGAGAGCTGAATTCAACTCAACCAATAAAGTCATCCTAATTTGCATTTTCATAACCCACCCTTCCGTTCCCCAAGTGTGACTTTCATTTTTGGGACAGAGTTATTCAGTCAATGGATTTGCAGTCCCTTTTTAAAGGGATATTTATCACCCTTGAAGAATCTTATTGCCAAATCTTAATAGTCTTTCTTATAACAAAGGCTCAAAATCACTATCAAGATTAAGAGGTGGAGCTTGAATGAGCTTCGCTGGAGCATCTCATGATAAAATAGATTAAAGTCTTAAAATGGACAACCCGTTGTGGTGAAGTCAAGCAAATGTGCAAAAAATCTGTGTTTTCTGTAGGCTGTGTGTATCCTGTGGGTGACCCCAGAGTGCAAATGATACAACTGTGAGTTAAACCACTTGGATTCTCCATCAGCCTCCACTGGGTGACCTTGAGGGAGGTACAGAAATTCTCCGAATCTTAATTAACTCCATTTGTAAAATGGTGTCAGTAATAACGGGGAAGAATTGCCAGGCTCAGAGACTTGGGGTGAAGATTACTTGGGGAAGTTTATGTAAAGTGCACCCCACCCCA
This sequence comes from Aepyceros melampus, assembly GCA_006408695.1. NCBI lineage: Eukaryota > Metazoa > Chordata > Mammalia > Artiodactyla > Bovidae > Aepyceros > Aepyceros melampus. The sequence continues at coordinate 280,191 of SJXQ01004670.1, forward strand.
GGTTCTGGCTCAGAGAAAATGAACGAAATACTGCTATTTGTGTCAGCGTCCCTAAGACCACCTCCGTGTCAGTGACCCCCTAGGAGGATTCACAGGACTCAAAATATATTCATACACATCAGTTCAGTTCAGTCATTCAGTCATGTCCTACTCTTGGCGACCCCATGGACTACAACATGCCAGGCCTCCCTGTCCATCACCAACTCCCAGAGCTTGCTCAAACTCATGTCCATTGAGTTGGTGAAGTCATCCAACCATTTTATCCTCTGTCGTCCCCCTCTCCTTCCACCTTCATACACATGACTAGGACTTATTCCAGGGAAAAGATCAGAGCAAAGTCACAAAGGGAAAAGGTGCCTGGGGAGAAGTCAGCAAAACAAAGCATAGGGGTCCTCGTCCAGTGGAGTCATCAGAAGAGCGTTCCTCCCTCAAGGAAGTGTGATGGTACAAGTGAAATCTTGCCAGCCAGGAAGACTCACAAGAGACTGGTGCCCTGAATTAGTACTGGGTGCTGGTCCCCTGGGATCCTTCAGCCTGGTATGTAGCCAAACTCCAGGCACCCAGAAGGATGCTGTTTAGCATAAACTACACTGATTGTGCAAACAGGTTTGGCACAGTGAGGCACTCTAATCACTTAGGATGGTGGGAACTCCCCTGAAATCCAAATTCCCAGATGCCAGCTGAGGGCCAGTCTGGCAAGCAGGGCCATTCCAAAGCTACATGCTCAGATCTGGCTACATGCTCAGATCTGCCGAGTTAACTCTTCTCTGTTCAGCAACATAGCCTGTGGTAGTGGTGTTAGTTGCTCAGAAGTGTCTGACTCTTTGCAACCCCAAGGACTGTAGCCCACCAGGCTCCTCTGTCCATGGGATTCTCCAGGCAAGACTACTAGAGTGGATTGCCATTCCCTTCTCCAGAGGATCTTCCTGACCCAGGGATCAAACCTGGGTCTCCTGCATTGCTGGCAGATTTTTTACCATCTGAGCTACAGGAAAGTCCTAGCCCATCAGACCTCACCTAACTCTCTGGCTTTCTCTACTGGGCTGCCTTCCAGATGCCCTGGCCTCCCTTCCAGCTGCCCTGACCTCTTACCATCACAGATTTTTCCTTTTTTTTTTTTTAGTTTTTATTATTATAGGAACTTTCAAATATCCCTGTGCCAAGCCTTCCCTTTGTGCTTCCTGCTGCCTCCATGTCCGTGAGACAGAATCCTTATTACTCTTCTCATCAGAAATGCTTTCCCAACCGTCCCCTACTGTCCTTCGCCCCGCCCCCTCATTCAGCTCTCATTTCTCTATGGGATTTATCACTCCGCAATGGCCCTCGGTGTTTGTTTCTCAGCCATTCATTAGTGTCTCCTATGCTAGAGTTAAGTTCCACGAGGGCAGAAAACACTTTCCTCCTGTACCCTTTGTCTCTACAGTGTCTAGTACAGGACTGGCAAGTAGGAAGTGCTCCATTAATATTGTCACCCAGATACTGAGAATTATTGTGAAATAGTTCATCATTTGTGTCCCAAAGAATAATGTAAACCCCTACATCTTGTTTACTAATTTACAGTATTTTCTTTGGATTTTAAAAAAAGAAGGTTTTTGTTTTTTTTTTTTATAAGACATTGAACTTAGCAGAAAATTCACCCAACTAATATTGTGAAAAGGCTGAGTGCCTCTGAGCTTTTCAAATTCCATCTTTCCACAATTAAATATTCTCTGCAGGAGCCTAATTAAAAGAAAAAAGACTGGTTCATGGGCGGCTGCTTAAGAAGTTCAGGGCTTTGTTTACACTCAGAGTAATTGTGGGGTGCCTCTGTTTCCAGCTTTTTGGCCTGGATCTCCCGGTAGGTAGTTCTCCAGTTTTGTGATTAATATTGCAGGTGGGGCTTCTGGCCCAGGCCCACTGCTTACCCTTCCACTCCCTGCCTTCTGCCCAGTTCCCCTGCCCTCCTGTTTCCAAGGCCTTCACCCAGGGGTCTGCAGAGTTAGGCTCTGGGAGACATCAGGTCTCCGTCGCAGCCACTCAGCTCTGCCACTGTAGTGTGGAAGCACCCATGACAACAGGTATGAGCCTGTTTGTGTTCAAATGCAACTTTATTCACAAAACCAGGGAGCAGAGCGGGCCGGATTGGGCCTGTCGGTTGTGGTTTGCCAATCAGTGCTTTAGCCACTGCGGGGATTGGGGCAGGCGCTCAGGAGAGAGGAGAGGAGGGTTCTGCAGCCTGCAGCCCCTCCGCTGGGGTCACAGAGAGCCGCCTGGTGCAGCTCTCTTTCCTGGGTCTGGAGGCCGGCTCCATCCCTAGACCTGCAGGCTTCGATGAGATAAATGCGCCCCGCGCTTCCTGGGTTGCTTCTCTGTGCCCTGTGTCCCTTCTACCCAACCCTGCCCATCATTTTGCTAGTTCCTATAGCCTTCTCTCCTCAAATGGCTCAATCTGAGTTTGATGTCAGTTTGCTTCTGAGTCTAGGCTACCTGGGACTGAGGCGTTTCCTGGGATACAGGATATGAGGGGCTAAATCCCAAACAGTCCCAGGGAAACCAGGGCCACAGCTGAGACCCAGGTCTCTCCTCCCCAGCCACCGCCCTGGTTCTGGCCCCGAGCGCTCCCGTGTGGGTGCTGGCCTTGCTGCTGTTTAACAGATCCGTTGTTCGGGCGGGGCCTGTGATCGTCACCTCTGCATGCCCCTCTCTGCTCAAGCTTATCTGCCCTTCAAATAAAGTCTGTACCTGATGTCCGACTGTCTAGACAGACTAGCGTAGTCTCCCAGCCTAGTCTGGAGGCGCTTCCCATGATCGTATTTTATACTACATCAATTTTTTTTAAGAAGATCACCTCTCCTCCAGATTTTTCTACTGGGGAGATATGCTATTTTTCCATTAGAAGACTCAGACTTACTTTGAAAGAGCAGTAGGATTAGCAGAAACTTTGACTATTGCATTAATCTAGCTTGAGTTGAAAATATCCCAAGGACTGGCTCATGAAATTTCAGGTAATTGTACTTCTGGACTCAAATAGACATGAGAAAATATATATATATATATACCATCCTTTTCAAACTATTTCAGCTCAGAGGGTTTTTTTTTTTTTCCTTCTCAGTTCAAAACCTAATGAATGTTTGTATGTTGGAAAGAAGAGCTGGCTCATTCACACCTAAATTTAATGCAGTAATAATAATGAGGGGATTTGTGACTTCAGTTCAGTTCAGTTCATTCGCTCAGTCGTGTCTGACTCTTTGTGACCCCAAGGACTGCAGCATGCCAGGCCTCCCTGTCCATCACCAACTCCTGGAGCTTGCTCAAACTCATATCCATTGAGTCAGTGATGCCACCCAACCATCTCATCCTCTGTCGTCCCTTTCTCTCCTGCCTTTGATCTTTCCTAGCATCAGTGTCTTGTCCAGTGAGTCAGTTCTCTGCATCAGGTGCCAAAGTACTGGGGTTTCAGCTTCAGCATCAGCCCTTCCAAGAATGTTCAGGACTGATCTCCTTTAGGATGGACTTAGTGCATTTGTGACTTAGTGCGTTCGTATCTAGATATGCTCTTTTGGTTTGTTTTTAATGAGAAGCAGATTGAAGAGTCTTCCTGCTTGTTGTAGAGATCAGAGAGGAGCGGGATCATTTGACATTGCAAGAAACAGAGGGAAGGAATATCTTCAGTTTTTGAAGACCAACAGTAAGCCACTTTTATTGCTGTAAAATGTCTGTGCCTTTGCACAAGCCTGCTGAGAGGAAGGGCCTGATGCTCTGAGAAACGTGAACTTGAGCAATGGGCCAGGCTGACTCAGCTCTCCAGAACACAGGAGACAGTAAATATGGAAGAAGTTCTGAGGGGAGAATACTTGAGATTCTTTTATGGTGGTTGCAGTTTCACTGAAACACAGATGAGTTCTCTGCAATGCATTCAAGGAGACCCCTCTTAGGAATATTAGTGGATAAAGAATGAAAACTTAGGTGCTTGGGAAGGCCAGAAAGGTAATGGAAAAGAATGAAGAGGCCTCGGCATAAGAAAAATCTATATAAGACACAGATGCAAACCAAAATTTACTTTCAAATTTAATTTAGGAAAACTAAGAGCGCAACTGGGATAATAAAAGACAGATGTTATTTGTCTTGGGGACAGATAAAGGGAGGCATGGATGGTGGTAATTTGGAGATGAAATCTGCCCCTCAGGGTCTGATCATGTGTGGAGTGGTTCTGTTTGACTCCGATCCCAGTGCTGTCTCAATCCCAGGTACTTAGTGAAAATCCTTGTGATTTCCGTGTGAGCAATTAATCCTCGAACTAAAGGCCATCTAACAGATATAGTGGCCATATGGAGCCTGCTGGCCGTCATAATTTCCACCCTCTCTGCTCAAGCCTGTTTGTCCTTGGAACAGAGTCTGTAGCTGATGTTTGAATATCTAGGGAGACACTAGTGTGGCTGCCTCGTCTGTGTTCTGAACATTAGTATGATACTACAGACAAACTTTCAAGGTCAAATTGATTATTCTCCAGCTTAGCAAAGCAGGAGCTCCCTAGTTATGTCAGAAGGCAGGATTATCTCTGATCATTTGAGCTAGGACTCTGGATAAAACATCAAAAGCAATATTTAAATAACACACAGTCACGAATCAAGGATTCATTGCATTTTCTCTTACTGTAAAAGAAAATTAGGGTGGGCCATTTTGCTCCATTGGTGAGGGTGTTTCAGGACATTTTAATTCATGTGTAATGTAACCCCATCCTGGATTACGAAATGTCATCCTGAGAAGGAGGGAAGCTCTCCTAGGTGTCATGGCAGTTCATGCTCATAAAGGCCCTGCAGAAGTCCAGGCAAGTTCTTGGCCCAAATGCTCCAGGATTAGGAGCTGGCACACCCGAGGCTGGGCAGGAGCCTCTTGGCTCAGAGGAGCCAACTGTATGTGTGTGTCTTCCCAACTCTGCGTCTAATGACTTCATGTTGGTTGCTTGAAATTGGCCATAATGGGAGTATTTATACCATGGAAACTCGCAAGTGTGACAAATCAAGGCATTTCTTTCTTGGAGAACTGGTTGTTCAACACTTGTCAGATTTTCCCTGGGTGTTCCTTGTAGCTGGAAGATCTCCCTCTATTTTTTTTCTCCCTTGAAATGAGACAACATTGTGTTCCCCTTGGAGATAATATTACTATCTTGCTTGCTACTCTGGAAATACAAAGCAGAAATGTTACTTCTTAAAATATTTTCTGGTTTCTATCTTCTCAAGAATTATTGCTTTTAAAAATAAAGTTGTTTTCAAAGACTTTAGGAGTTTTTAATTATCAAGAATTTTTTCATGTCTCCATCTTGAGATATCTGAGTCTGTCTGTGTAATTCTAGTAGCAGCACTGAAGAGGCTTGTCCTCCCCATGAGCATCTTCTGTTTCAAAGTTAAGGGTACACAGGTAAAATCAGCCATATTGATGTCTAGGACAGTGGTTTCTTTGGGGACCTTATTCCTACCCTCCAACGTTGAGTTTTGTCCTTTTTTTTTTTTTTTTGAGTTTTTCAACTAGATTACTTGCTCCATTCTTACACTTTTAATTGCATTTTACAAGTACCTATTCACTTACCAACCTCTCCTATTGTGTTCCGTGTTCCTAAACAGGAAGGGGCTTATCTTACTAATTGTTGCCTATCTTGGCCACCAATACATATTAGGCACTCAATAAATGCTACTTACATCAAAGCATGAATTTCAGAATATGATTAATTGGCATGTAAAGAGCAATCTTTGTAACTCCTTCTGATCTAGGCAAGGAAAATTTGGAGAACTTTGTCTCTTAGCATATACATTAATTCAGCAGTTAGATTTTAAAGAAAGATGCATATGACACTTTTTTGCTGAGGGGGGTAGGAGGTGCTCTCCTTAACACAATCATTTCCTTGACTTTAACACCAATTTTTGCTGGGTATATTTCTCTTCTTCTGGAACATTTTAAAGCAAGAAACTTTAGCAGTAAAAAACAATTTAACAAGATAGACATTTAGTTCAATAGAAGAATTTTCCTGGTGTGAAAAAATAAATTACAAAAAGGACTTTGCCTCTGAAAGATAATTAATAAAAACCTTCCAGTATGATGACAAATCTGACATCTCGTCTAATGTCTGGCAGAGAAGAAAGTGTCGAGAGCTGCATGGTTAGAATAAAATGTTCCACTTCACAGCACGGCCAGGCAGGATCTAATCATTATTTCTGAGCAAGAAAGGTCATAGTTGGTTGTTAAACTGACACAACAACAGGCCTGGATATGTGACTATGGACCATCAGAGGGCTCTCCATTCAGGTAAATATTTTCAGGAATGTGGGTGATTGTGGAATGACACTCAAAATGGGTATTTTTTTTTTTTAAACTTCAAGTTTAATTGATAAAATTATAAGCTCTTTAAAGAGTACACATGGTGATCTGAACATGTATACATTGAGGATTCCCCTCATCTACTCAGTTAATATATCCGTCATCTCAACAGTTTATCCCCTCCTTTTGTGTGTGTGTCTGTGTGTGAAAACATCTGCGTTCCCCCTCACAGCAGACCTACAACACTACTATCAAACAAAGTCACCAGACCACCTTCATCTTGTGTCTGAAAGTTGGCATCCTTTGCCAGTCTCTCTGTTCTCCCCATATTCGAGCCTCTCTCAACTACTTTTCGACTCTCTGATTCTGTGGGTTTGATTCGGGTTTTTTAAGCACCCACATATATGTGGCATGTGTGTGTCTATGTGCATGCTAGTCTCTCAGTTGTGTCCCATTCTTTGCTACCCCGTGGACTATAGCCCACCAGGCTCCTCTGTCCATGGAATTCTGCAGACAAGAATACCGAGTGGGTTGCCATCATGCTAAGTAAAACAAGCCAGACAGAGAAAGACATACTGCATGGTGTATGTGATATACCTTGTATGGTATGTTTTTCTGTCTGACTTATTTTCACGTAGCATAATGCCTTCACTGAAGCCTTAGGGCTTCCCAAGTGGCACTAGCGGTAAAGAACCCAATTGCCAACGCAGGACATAAGAGATGCAGGTTCCATCCCTGGGTCAGGAAGTTCCCCTGGAGAAGGAAATGGCAACCCACTCCAGTGTTCTTGCTTGGAGAATCCCATGGACAGAGGAGCCTGGCAGGTTACAAAGAGTCGGACACAACTGAAGCGACTTAGCTTAGAAATGCCCTCAAGTTCCATCCATGTTGTCGAAAGTGGCAGGATTTCTTTCTTTGTTTCTCATGAAGAATAATAGCCATGAGTAAATTATAAATATTTATATAACGGTATTAAATATGCAACTTTCCTTCCATTATATAAGTTATTCGTGGGTGGTAGGAGGCTGAAAATGGTTCCCTGGTTCCCAGGTTCTAATTCTCAGAACATGTGACCGTTACCTGGATTTCTCAGGCGAGCCTGATGTAATCACAACTATTCTTATAAAAGGTATGTGGGAAGAGTTAGAGACAGAAGGCAATATGATCATGGAAAAAGAGACAGAAAGACATCAGATGATGCTATGCTCCCAGCTCTAAAGGTGGACGGAGAGGCCATGAGCTAAAGGATATGCATGGCCCACACGAGCTAGAAACAGAAAAGACACAGGATCCTGCTGAAGGGACACAGCCCGTGTACCCGTGTTTGATTTCTGATACCCAGACTGCACAATAACAAAATATGGTTAGGCCACGAAGACAGCTGCCCCGTGGTGGCTCAGAGGCAAACACTCTGCCTGCCAGCGCAGGAGACGTGGGTTTGATCCCTGGGGCAGGAAGATCCCCTGGAGAAGGGAATGGCAACCCACTCCAGTATTCTTGCCTGGGAAATCCTGTGGGCAGAGAAGCCTGATGGTCTACAGTCTGTGGGGTCCCTAGAGCTGGGCAGGACTTAGTGACTAAACCACAAGGCACTCAGATGGGTAGTAATTTGTTACAGCAGCAATGTGTAACTAATCCATGGGCTATTTTGGGTTCCCCTGAGAGCCTAAGACAAAGGACTAGGTACAGGTAGCTTCCTTCGGCAGGAAGCAGGAGTGAGTGGCAGGAGAGGGACGCAGGGAGGGAGAGAGAGAGCCAGTGTATCGAGGATCATTGATGTCACTGCTGCGGACCGTGAGGCCTCAGCCCACCGGCCCCTCTGGGTGGCGCACAGGTGCCTCTCAGAGGACTAGGTCTGGAATGAGGCCGGTTGGGGCACTTAAGCAGCTGTACTTTCCAGCATCGCATCGAGGCCAACACTGGAGGTGTGCTGGGAGCCTTCCATCCTGTACTTTCCCAGCTCCACTTGATCTCACTGAAACCTGCAGCAGGGCAGCAAGCCCCCGAGCAGAATATGGAAAAGTTGTGGGTACTCTGCAGGGCAAGGCCTTGCTCTTGGGAACTGTAGTGACTGGGATCGGAGGCTGGCCACGGTGATGGATTCAGGTCCTGATCTTCTATTGAGCTGACTCCTCAAATCTCAGACCTCTTCCTTTAGAAACCCTCCTTTGTTGTCTCCATGGAATTAGGGTTTTGTGTGTAGCCCAAAAAATCTTTCAGTCCTGGCACATGGCAGATATTTCATATTTGCTTCACTCAATGCTGAATTTCCTAGGGCTGTTAAGGCTCACCCAAGATTATCTCACATGGAGACTCCTTTATCGACTTAGGGGCTGCAGGTCTTAATTGATGTTTGGCTGTGCTAATTTTATTACCAAAATTTCATAAATAGGCACATGATTCTAAGGCAGGTACAGCCTCTAGTTAGTCCAACAAACCAAGTCTTCCTAATTTTGCATTAAGTAACATTTTTACAAAACACTATTTTTTCTTTTAAAAATTTCCAACTGTCTAATTGATTAATCCTGGAATCTTAAGAATGAAAAATTAATTCAGACAAAAACTGTGACTTCATTGAGTGAATTATTTCTGGCTCTGTTTTAGCCAGACTCAAGCACACATAGCTGGTGAATTCAGTCCTATTTTAGATGGCAAAATACTTTCAAATAATCTTGAAAACAATATAGAGCTTGTTATCCCTGGGAAATTGCTCCGTGTCTATTCAACTGGCATGCCCTAGTGCATTTACCAAATCCCTGCATGGAGCATTCTTTCTTATACTTTGCCACTTGAAAAATGTCAATCTTCTTTCCAACATGGCCTTATTTGTGACATGGTCCCATTTTCTATTCTCATCTAAAGAGCACATTTTTCCTTATTCTGTATTTTCATAACATTTAATACATATTCCTTTATATTAATAAAAATAATAACAATAGGTGGCATGTTGCACCTGTTATGTGGAGTAGGAATGGCAAACCACTTCAATATTCTTACCTGGAAAATTCCTTGGACAGAGGAGCCTGGCAAACTACAGTCCAAGGGGCTGCAAAGAGTTGGACAGGACTGAGCACAGCACAGCACCTATTATAATCCTGTCCTTCTCTTCAACCTTTGATTTATGTTAACTCATCAAACTGCACAATCAATGAGAACAGACGCAATTAAAGGGTGTATTGTACAAAGGAGGAAACTAAGGCACAGAGATGCTAAGTAACTTGCCTAGGGCCACACAGCAACTATGTGGTAAATTTGGACTCAAGTAGACTAGTTCATGGGAAATAGATGGGAAAACAGTGGAAACAGTGTCAGACTTTATTTTTCGGGGCTCCAAAATCACTGTGGATGGTGATTGCAGCCATGAAATTAAAAGACGCTTACTCCTTTGAAGGAAAGTTATGACCAACCTAGACAGCATATTCAAAACCAGAGACATTACTTCACCAACAAAGGTCCATCTAGTCAAGGCTATGGTTTTTCCAGTAGTCATGTATGGATGTGAGAGTTGGACTGTGAAGAAAGCTGAGCGCCAAAGAATTGATGCTTTTGAAGTGCGGTGTTGGAGAAGACTCTTGAGAGTCCCTTGGACTGCAAGGAGATCCAACCAGTCCATTCTAAAGGAGATCAGACCTGGGTGTTCATTGGAAGGAATGATGCTAAAGGTGAAACTCCAGTACTTTGGCCACCCCATGCGAAGAGTTGACTCAGTGGAAAAGACTCTGTTGCTGGGAGGGATTAGGGGCAGGAGGAGAAGGGGACGACAGAGGATGAGATGGCTGGATGGCATTACCGACCTGTTGGACATGAGTTTGAGTGAACTCCAGGAGCTGGTACTGGACAAGGAGGCCTGGTGTGCTGTGATTCATGGGGTCGCAAAGAGTCGGACACGACTGAGCGACTGAACTGAACTGAGACTAGTTCAAGAATCTTTGCTTTGAACTACTTCCTAATTCCCATATATATATTATATTATATATATTATATGCCTATGTGTTGCCTTTCCTTCTAGTAATAAGTTTATCAAGGGCTTTGTTTATTTCTTCATCTCTGGTATCTAGCCCAGGGCCTGGAAGATAATAGAAATTTTAATTTTGATTAAGGGAATTAATGAAAAACTGAACACAACCACTCTGTCATAACAGCAGATCAAAACACCCCATCATTTCAAAGGAACAAGGGCTAAGACAAGAAAAGTGGCTATGCCTATTTACACTCAGGAATGGAGCATGGAGGCAGTTATTTCTGTACCATGACTTCCTGATGGCTTCGTCCAAGGGTTTCAAAGTCATGACTCTTTCTTCATCTTCCCTCTTGTCCTCCCTCCCTCAGTTCCCCTCCACTCCACCTTCCTTGTTCCCTCCTGTTTCTCCCTTTCCATTGGTTTGATCACATTATACATTGAAAAATCAAGTAAAGGGAGCGACTATTTTCTGAGTGTCTATCATGGGTCAGCACTGTGGTAAAAGTATGCATGTCCTATGGCTGCTTAATGACTTATCACTGGCTTAGCAATGTAAAATAGCACACACAGATTACCATACAGTTTAGAAGGTCAGAGGCTTCCCTGATAGCTCAGTTGGTAAAGAATCCACCTGCAATGCAGGAGACTCTGGTTCGATTCCTGGGTTGGGAAGATCCCCTGGAGATGAGATAGGCTACCCACTCCAGTATTCTTGGGCTTCCCTTGTGGCTTAGCTGGTAAAGAATTCGCCTGCAATGTGGGAGACCTGGATTTGATCCCTGGGTTGGGAAGATCCCCTGGAGAAGGGAAAGGCTACCCACTCCAGTATTCTGGCCTGGAGAATTTCATGGACCGTAGATCCTTGGGGTCGCAAAGAGTCAGACACAGCTGAGTGACTTGCACTTTCACTTTTAAGGTCAGAAGTCAAAATATGTCTCATTGGGCTAAAAACAAGGCATCCTCAGGGCTACATTTTTGTCTGGAAGCTCTAGGAGGAAATTGTTTTCTGTTGCCTTTTCCAGCTTCTTGGGGTTTCTTCCATTCTTTGGCTAGTGCCCCTTTCTCCACCTTCAGGTCCAGCAGTGGCAGGTTGGGTCCTTCTCACATGACATTATTACATCACATCTCCTTCTCTAAGTGTTCAGTTCATTCCTCCATTTCTAAGGATCTTTGTGATTACATGGAGTCCACCTAATCCAGGATAATCACTCTAATTTAAGGTCAGGTGATTTTCAACCTTAATTCCCCTTTTCCATGTAACATGCCATACCCACAGGTCCCAGGGCTTAGGACATCTAAGGGCATCTGTTGGGGACCGTTATTCTGTCTAGCAGACAGCATTTTTTTTCTTGGATTATCTCATTAAATTCCCCTAGTGACTGTATGTATGGGTGGTAGTATACTCATTTGGAGAAAATAGAGAGGCTGTTCAAGGTTAAGTAACTTGCCTGAAGTCAGAGAAATGGCCACATAGGCAGAACTCAGGCTCAGATTAGTTTTGGCTTGTTGTCCCATGTTTTTCCAGATACACACAGCTTCCCTTTTAATAATTTGAGGAAAAGATACTGAGTAGCATTTAATTAGAAATGAGGCCTAGAATGCTGGTTTCAAACTGTATATGAGGCAACAGCAGGACTTGCCAAACTGGAAGTATTCTCCCCCATTATCTTCCCAAGAATCACAAAATCATTTCTCAGCATCTTACATTAATGGCCAAGAAGGTGGCAGGTGTGCTGGGTCCAGAGGCTGTAAAGCAGCAGGAATATTTCAAGGGGGTCAGACTCGGGGAGGATGTAGACAGCATGAACTGGCCCTCACAGTGAACATATCACTATAGGTGTGTGAATGTGCGTGTGTGTCCTTGAAGCACTTCTTTTCTCTGCTATTCCTGTAGGCAATGTGCCTTTATAAACCTTGCCAGAACTCAGGGTTTTTGGTCCCTGGCAGGATAAAGAATCAGTCAAATACATTGCTGTAACATTTTTATACCCTGCAAGTCAGAGATAGTAGCCTTTCTTCCCCGCCAATCTAAGCCCCTCCAAACTGATTCCAGTAGAGCGGCTTTGACAAGAGTAAACAGAGGTGTTTTGTGGCGAGGATAAAGTAACTGTCCATCTACCCTAATAGCAAAAAGCAGGCGCGTCAGTGAAAGGAAAACAACAAGGGGCCAGGAGACACTAGCGGGTTCACTTGGAAAATACCATTTAGAAGCTGACTTAAGAGAGGATGAGATCTGAGGTTGTTCACAGCCTGCTGAGATAATTATTTGTGGCAGTAAGTTTCTCTCCTTTTATTTACGGCCACTTTCGAATACAGTTGCGTTAAGCTTTTCTTCAGTTCTGCTACTTCTCCCTGGCCTCTGGGACAGTCTATGATGCTGTGGCAGAGAAAACCCTCTGCCCTGCGCCCCCGAGTCTAGTGTGTCGTCAGGCAAGTGTTGCTGTAACAAACAACCCGGAATCTTGGAGACCACGCTTGCATGTGGAGTTTCCTTGCTGGGCAGCCCTCCCAGGTGCTCGTCCTCTACACAGTGACCGATTCCCGGGTCCTTCCTGCTGGATGACTCCACCACCCTGGGAGTCCTTCCTTTCTGTTGTCCCAGGTGGGTAAGAGAGTGCATCTCAGGGGCCAGGACTAGCGGGAAAAACCCTTCCACCCTCCTTTTGCTGTCAGTCCTTCGTCACGTGACCGAAACTACTGCAGTATTGCCGGGAGCACACAGCTGTGGGCACCATGATGAAAAATAACTAGAGTGCCATAACAAGGAGAGTTCTTTGCTTGGAAAACGTGTTTTCTGAGTCTAAAGCAGGGGTTGCAAACTCCGATGCCTAGAGGGCCAGACAAGGGTGTGAGTTCGGAGCTGAGGCAGAGGGAGTGCTGCAGGCAAGGGCCGCTCGAGAGGAGCGCGCGATATAACATGATAATTTAGCTTCTATGACAGACCGCTCTGGCTGAACTAACCACATCTGCTGGCCCGATCCATCCCATCTGCTGCCAGTTGGCAACCTGCAGTCTAGGGCAGAAAGAAAAATCATCACTTTTCTGGAAGCAAAGTCTAAAGTTGGCTATGCTCTTGAATCAGCACCTGTCAGGACAAACTAAACTCTTTCTTTTTGAAAGAGAAGGCTCTGAACAGCAGCACAGAAATGGACGCTAAAAAGAGAAGCAGGCATCGAGAGTGTGTTGTCAGAATTCGCTATCCACGCGTAACCTTAGGGCAGTGGCTCTTGCCATAGAGGACAGGGCCCTGAGCTGTCATTTTCAAGGATGGTCAGTTCAGTTCAGTCCAGCCGCTCACTCGTGTCCGACTCTTTGCGACCCCATGAACCGCAGCATGCCAGGCCTCCCTGTCCATCACCAACTCCCGGATTCCACCCAAACCCATGTCTTTTGAGTCAGTGATGCCGTCCAACCATCTCATCCTCTGTCATCCCCTTCTCCTCCTGCCTCAATCTTTCCCAGCATCAGGGTCTTTTCACATGAGTCAAGGATGCTCGGTGTCCTGCAAAAGCAGCACAGCTCAGCCCACAATAGGCCCTGTATTCTCGCTGGGCAGCTGACCTCAAATGCACATTCCCTTCTGCTCTTCTATCTGAGTCAGGTCCCTGCTGTTTCCCACTGATATTTCCGAGCACAGTCTATCCATTGAACAGTTTTACAGCAGCAGTGAAATAGTATTTTGATGATATTTGTCAGTGTCTCATCCTGGGGAATATCGGTGAATCATACATATTGGTCTAAACGTGATGTAGAGAAATGATAATAATAATAATGAGAAAAAACATTTATTGAGCAATCGCTATGTGTCCAGTACCATGGAGGGCTCTTTATAATAATTAACTCACTTAACCTTCATAACAGCCTGTAAGATACTATCCTCATTTTCTGTGAGGAAACAGACACACGGGGTTACAACTGGTAACTGGCTGCTGGTAAACGGGAACTGTACAGAACCAGTGTGGTTCTGCCCCGTGTCTGTAGTCTGTCTGAGCATAAATCTGCTTTCATAAGCAGGCTAATAGTAATTTTCACATAATAGAAATCCTTTGGTTATCATAAAATTTGATCATTGCTGAGCTTTCAAAGGTGTATTGGTTGCCTGTTGTTTTTGAGGTACCAACAATGCATAAATGAGCAGAGGAGCCATATAGGAAGAACATTACTGTGCGGACTTTACAAATACATTTGGAATGTTGCTCGTAGCATGTATTTGGGAAATGTTTAAGTGCATATGGGGAAAACATGTCCAGATAGCCTACTCAAAATAGTGACGCCTGATGATACTGGAGAAGCAGCTGCCTACCTACGGAGGACTGTCCAAGTTGCTGTTGTTCCGTTGCTCTGTTGTGTCTGACTCTTTGTGACCCTAGGGACTGCAGCACGCCAGGCCTCTCTGTCCATCATCATCTCACAGAGATTGCTCAAACTATGTCCCTTGAATCAGTGATGCCATCCAACCATCCTCTGCCGTCCCCTTCTCCTCTTGCCTCAATCTTTCCCAGCATCAGGGTCTTTTCTAACGAGTCAGATCTTCACATCAGGTGGCCAAAGTATTGGAGCTTCAGCATCAGTTCTTCCAATGAATATTCAGGATTGATTCCCTTTAGTATTGATTGGTTTGAACTCCTTGTAGTCCAAGGGATTCTCTAGAGTCTTCTTCAGCACCACAGTTCAAAAGCATTAATTCTTTGGCAGTCAGCCTTCTTTATGGTCCAACTCTCACAGCTATGCATGACTATTGGAAAAACTATTGATTATACGGACCTTTGTTGGCAAAGTAATGTCTCTGCTTTGTAATGTCTGAGTACTCATCTTAAACCACTGAAGGATAATCTACAACCAAACTCAATGCTATTGAAATTGAAGACGTGTAAATTCACAGCCAAATACTATTGACAGCCAAATCTGCTAAAAGTTCAAGTGAAGTGAATTGGAGTGAAAGTCACTCAGTTGTGTCCAACTCTTTGTGACCTCATGGACTATACAAACCATGGCATTCTCCAGGCCAGAACACTGGAGTGGGTAGCCTTTCCCTCAAGGGGCAATAGCAGTAGCTACAACATTCTAACACTACTGCCCAGTCAGATGTTCAGCTTTTGCGGAGCATTAAATTAGTCTGGATTCTTTTGAAAATGTGCTCTTGCATGTCAGAGATCTGTTACATGAAACCCAGAGAGGCATAAAGGAATTCACGTGAAAGCAAAGTATGTGTTAGTTAAAAAGATTCCTCTGGCTCCTCTGTATTTACCCAGCTAATTCAGACCCATCTTTCAGATCAAAGCAAAAATGTTCCTTCTGTGGGTTTGCTTTCTTTGATTCCTCTAAATGATGTTAGACTCCCTGGCTCCCAGCTTGTCCATGTTCCTGAAGAGACCCGTGATTTCCTTTCACATTAGATTTTAATTTTAGTTAATCAATTAATTAATTTGATTTGTTAATGCCTCTCACCTTTTCTAGTCTATAATAACAGCACTCTTGACTGCTTATCCTGTGCAGCAGTATTCTAATTGCTTTATATGCGTCATTCATTCCATTGGACCCACAAGGCCATTGTCATTGCACATCTAACTTTTCATTTTTATCTACATGAGAAAACTGAGGCCCGAGTGATGGGAAAAACTGCCAAATCGCACAGTCAGTAAAGGGCAAAGCCAAGAGTGAACCAAGTCAAATGACTCCGGAGTTCATGCTTTTAACAGCTGTGTTACAGGGCTTCTCTATAAGCTCCAGGACAACACCTAGCCAAGAGCTCACTGAATCCCAGGAGTTTAACAATTGTTTGGGAGCAAGTGAATGGATGGACACAAGGAGGAGGACGTGAGTGAATTACTTGACTGGTTCTAACCCTGCTAAGTCACTCTTGCCCAGGAGAGTGCTGTGTGTTCATATTGCCAAGCACTTGAAACTTGACTGGTGGATGGAGCGATCCAAGAATCTACAAAAACAAAACTGAGCCTCTGAGAGTTCTCGCACCACTCCCACTCTCCCTGAGGGCCTGCAGTCTGAAATGGCTTATTTTCCCTTTGTGGTTTCCAGAGGAATCCTGAATAGAACCCGCCAAGAAGCCAGGACAGAGACTGAGCCACCTACAGATAAACAGCAGGAACGCCACTCACCTGTACTTTCAATCGGTCCTGGATACTTAGCTCAGCATCTCTGGAGAGAGTCATCTACCTTAGCTTCTCTGGGATGACTGGTTTCCTGGTCTGAGATTTGAGGGAAGAATTAGCTGATTAAAAGGTTAATATATAATTGTAGGCACATGGTGCCTGGGGAAGACCCTCGACCATTTGATGTTTAACTGAATTAAAGTTCGCCAGTTATAGATTTTCTGCTTGTAAAATTGCCAGCAAATGATTCTGAGTCCTGAATCTGCATTTTCTGTGGACACCACTTGGGATGTCAGTGTTACAATTGTCTCAAAAGTGACCTACCCAGACCCTGCTCTCCAGGCAACAGAAAGATTTACACGCAGAAATGCTCAGATATGGAACTACAGCATCCTTTCCCCTCTGATTTTTAGAAGGGTGATGGCGGTCAGGGTGGTGACTCTCCCATTTCAATTCCTCTGATGTTTCTCAGGCCAGCCACACTGTGAACTCTGGGAGATTGATTCTTGCTCTCATTCGTTGGGTTCAGTGCATTTCAGAGAGCTGATATTTAGAGAGAGGTCCTGGTTCCACAGCTTCCAACCTTTCGCACACTCCTTTGAGTTCGCTGGTGGGGACAATAATGAGTTTTCAACAGCCTATGTGCAGTGGTTAAGAGTTTCCATTGTGATATCAAAGTTTAGTTTCCCAAGAAGCAGACACTGAGTCAAAGACTTGAGTGCAAGCAATCTTATTTTGAGGGTGATGTCAGAAAAATAGCAACAAGGGATGAGAAAATAAGCCAAGGAGAAGACATCTGATGTGCGATGAGCTATCAAGCCAGATACTGCCATGGACAGCTGGCGCTCAGGTCCAAGTGGGAGAGAGAATGGCTGCCTCTCGACTCTCTCACCTGCGGGTGAGCACAGAGCAGTTCTCCTGGTTGCGGTGATGGTTTGGGGATGTGGATTTCTAAACACTGCCTGCTGGCACCAGACAGATAAAGCAGCATCCCCTGGGTTTCAGAGAAATATCCCAGACAAAGGCTTGCCTGAAGGGTGGGAGCAGAGCTCTGTCAAAATCGGAGGACACTTAACCGGGTTCAGATGCTGGCTTTGCCCATCCTAGCTGTGAGATTTGAAGCATCTGTTGACCTCTAGAATGTTGGAGGGCTTTCCTGGTGGCTCAGATGGTAAAGAACCCGCCTGCAGAGCAGGAGCCTCAGGTTCAATCCCTGGATTGGGTAGATACCCTGGAGAGGAGAATGGCTACCCACTTGTATTCTTGCCTGGAGAATTCCATGGACAGAGGAGCCTGGTGTGCTACAGTCCATGGGGTTGCAAGAGTCTGACATGACTGAGTGACGAACACACACAGAATGTTGGGCCCCTTGTCTGTTAAATGTGTTTTATAACATGCCGAATACATCACAGTGCTGCTGTGGAAACGAGTTGTCACTTAACTTTTATGTTCCAAATCATATAACCTGAATTTTTGACTTCTGAGTGAAATGCTCTAAGAATTTGCAAAGACAAAGCTGAGAGTTCAGAAGCAATTATAAAATTTTTATTGCCTAATAGCAAAACTAACTAAAGTAAAAAGAAAGGGGTAAAATTAATTTTATTATTTTTTAATTTTTTAAATTAATTTTTATTTTTTAGTTTGTTTTGCTTTACAATACTGTATTCATTTTGCTATACATTGACATGAATCAGCCACAAGTGTACATGAACTCCCAATCCCGACCCCCACCTCCCCCCTCATGCCCCACACCATCTCTCTAGACTATCCCCGTGCCTCAGTACCAAGCATCCTACATCCTGCATCAAACCTA